>OMPJ01000043.1:27372-38968 GCA_900312935.1 Carapus acus
GTCGGGGTGTGTGTGTGTTGGGGGGTGTTGTGAATTTGAGAGCATCTCCAGCAGCATTCCCTACGTCCAGGCAGTGGAAATCATAGCTCAAGTACAGTATGTATGGTTGTTCCTCTGGGAGACTGTGTTTAATTTTGCATGCCTGCAGTGAGCGTCATAACACATTCACGTCACACAGCTCAACCCGCTCATAGGATAAGGCTGCTGGAGAACTGACTGTGTGTGTGTGTGTGTGTGTGTGTGTGTGTGTGTGTGTGTGTGTGTGTGTGTGTGTGTGTGTGTGTGTATGTATGATGCATCATACTGTATACATATATGTCGATGTTTCAGAATTTGCTCTATGTGAGCTTTGTGTGCACGTACTCTTAAATCTTAGACATGCTCACCATTAATAACAGTTGTTTGGTGAACACAAACAGGAAAGGTGATGCGAGTGCACATGGCCGGTGCCACCAAGCCACAAGCCTCAAGTTGTTTCATTTGTTTATCTATTTATTCAAAGTATGGTTTTAGATTTTTGAGCTCTCAGCTCAACGCAATTCACATTCCATTTCCAAGAGGAGTTTCCTCTGCCGTCATGGAGTGTCATCATCACCCATCCATCCATCTATCAGCATCCTAGGACAGCTTGATACTAAAAATCTGTTATTTGCACACGCCTGAGTAAAATGGCTTTTGTAGCGTTTCATCCAAATCACAAATTGGATACAAGACGCTCGGGGTTGATGTTACACGTGTGAAAGTGTTTTTCAGTGCCTTGTTTTTTACTTTTTTTGTCTTTGTTTAGGTATGCAAATACGTCTGAGGAAACATGCATATATTGGCGAATGAGGTCAAAGAGTTCAGTCCAGCACCTGTGATGCCTCCTCCAACCAAATCTTTTCAAAGCCTTTTATCAAACATTGTCCGTTGAGCTACTTTTCCATAAACACTCCACACTGCCGCTCCACGGTGGGCTTAGTTCTTCGGATATGTGCTGCCTCCCGATATCTCCCTGTCAACAAGCAGGAAAGCAAAACAGGTGGTGTCGGCCTGACACCCTCAGAAGCGCATTTCTGGTGCCATTACCATCGCCAGCTTTCTCTGACGCCTATTAATCTCATATAATGCATTTAAACAACAAAAGCAAGAGGGGCAATCTCAAAGCAAGGAATTCAGAGCAAGGAATTTATATTCTTAAAATCAGGGAACCAAAAATCCTTTTGCTTTGTGGCCGTACGACAAAATCACGTTTAGGAAATAGTCATCAAAACATCTCCATTATCTAAACTTCGAGTGCTTCCACCTTGTTATCCGTTGTCCGTTGTGAAATGTCCAGCCTTTGTTAAACTGCTCATGAAAAGCTCAAAACAACCTGTATAGCACAACCCATCAAAATCCTGGATGGGTTGTGCATAATGGCAGATATATAAAAGGTCACAAAGTACAAAAACTTGGAAACAAATGGAGGGGCGAGAAATGCACATGCACTTAGGACATTTGGAGACACTCTCGCATGCTCTGACTAATTCATTAGCAGCACACTCTCCACACATGCAGTAAACACACACTCACACACATACTCACACAGAGGAGAAACCTCCATGTTCCGCCTTGCGCCCACGACTCCTTTGCTCTTCATGTCACCTGGGGATGCCAAACAGGACACGATGATTTTTTTATCGCCGGGTCCTGGTTTGTGTCAGTGTGTGTCTTGTGTTTTCTGCTGCCCTGTCTTCCCTAAAAATGCCTGTGGTGATTTTCTCTCTCCAGCTTGACCAGTCGCAACGATTAACCGCACCTGCGTGGTGACGGGGTCGGGCCCCATGCCCGTTACTGGCCTGAGCTGCACTGATATGTAGCCCTAGACGTGCGAGTCTGCCCAGTGGCACATACACTCACTGCAAACTTCTTTCCTTGCTCTTTCTTTGACAGATGGAACGTGACTTTTTGACCCTTCGTCCATGTATGGCGACAAGAGAGCTAAAAAAAGAAGAAAATTAGAAAGTTGAGTATAGTTGAATACTGACACCCCCTGAGCATGTTTTGGTAAAATAAGACATACAGCAATAAGTCACTTTGCGGTAGGGAATGAGAAGTTAACAAAAGTGATTAATGGATTAATCTGTGATATCAAAAGGTTTCCTAAAATTCTTCAATAAAACAACAAAGAGCCACGTATGAACCTATGCTCGGCTTCATTACTTCGTCGGTTGAGGTAATGAAGCGACTGAGCTTGTGATGAAATATTGAATATAAGGCCAGAGGAGGAGATACAGCTCCAGAGACACAGATACAGATACACCTCCCCAAAGATCCACATCTTTTGGGAGCTGCTTTCAGGTCAGTTGAAGGATTACATTCCCCCCATTCACTGGGAATAATTCCATGACCTCGTTTCCTCCTTGCAACTCTTGAAATAACGTTGGGATTTATTGTATCGCTGAGCCTGAGCAAGCCCGAGCCACGCAAATTTCACGCAACAACAGAAAGGTTTCCGGGTCTTGTAGTTGGTGACATAGCTTTGATTAAAACAGGTAATTAGGATGAGAGCCTTAGTGAATATGATGTGGTGGTAAAGAAACTGTGTTTATTTCCACATGTAGTCAGTGGAGCAGAAACAGAATTTATAATGTTGCCGGACATCATCGCTATAGTAACAATACAGACACAGAAATACTAGCAAGCACCTCAGAGGTATTACTCAATACAAATGTGCATGTTGAAATGGGATGAAACACACTGAAACAACACTACTACTACAAGGGTAATCAATATTTTTTTTCTCTTTTCTTTTCCATATTTACAATGAAAAAGAAAGATAATTCTGATAACATCTCTATCATCTCGTCTATCACATGCTGGGCCTGCATCTCTGGAAAACGTAGGTTATTTCATTTTCTTGTTATCTTTCAGATATATTCAGACATGTGATTATTTACCATACACACATCAATGCTAAATTACAGTGAGAGTCAAAGATACTTAAGTGATCAGAAGGCTATGCTCCTGCAAGGAATGTTTGAAATGGAAACGCTGCGTGTGTGGTGTTTGCGGGCTCACTTGAGGACTTATTGGTTTGCTGTGTCTGAAATGACAGTTATAAAACTGCAAAATCCCCTTTAGAATAAAGCAGATATAAGCAGGCGAAAGTCTCTGATCTCAGAGATAATTTCTAGAAGACTGAGATCTTCTATGCTTAATTCTAAGATTTTCATCCTGACACAAGGTCAATAGCCAGATTCTGTCACCTTTAAAGCCTCTCGGATTAGCAGCTAAATTGATTATCCCCATCAAATCTTCTCTGCATTCACAAATCCCTCCCCGGGCCCAAGCATGCTCAGAATGGGGGTGTCCAAGATGTAATGAGCACCGTCTGTAGCACCTTTTCCTCTCAAAGGACGCCGGCGCGCGAGACAGGAGTGGATGTGGAGATTATTGTTTTAATCACGTCGATCATGTTGTCTCGCGTTGGCAGCAACCGTGCAGCAGACGAGGTAGCATTTGATTTTAGAGCGAGTGAGGGGAGAGGGATTAGATTTGCCGTCCAACCGTAGCTGCCACAAAACTGTACCTTCATCCCGGAGCCCATCCAGGGAAGTAGCGGATTTATCGCCAAGGACCCTAAACATGCACACCTAGCTGATAGTGTGGGGTCATGAACCTGCTGGTGCTGAGTGTGAGTCTTGACAGGCTGAGAGTGAGCGAGGAGTGACAGAGAGCCTGTTTACATGCACTGATCAGATTCGATCATCAGCTGATCACCGGAGTCATCCGCTTTCTCAAATGACCAAGTAGTATCATGCCTCACAATGGTACAGGCAGATATTGGGGGGATTATGAAAGAAACACATCCTTCCAATACATTGCCTTTTAGCATCTTAACGCCTTTATCTGATTTATGTCTTTAAATGTGCGCATATATGACTCCAGGAATTGACAATAGATTCCGTAAAGACTGTACAACTGAGAAAAAATGGACTTTGTCACCTCTAGTGATAATATTTGTATAAATCAGCACAAGAGGTAAAAGTTGCGCCCATTTTTAAGCCAATAATCAAAATTTCAAGTAACAATGCACAAAGACCATGCAATGAAACCTCATAAGAGCATGTGATATCACAACAGTTAGCTTTTTAGACTTTTAAATGCTTGTGGTGGTGCAAAGAAGCTTGCACACACACACACACACACACACACACACACACACACACACACACACACACACACATAAAACCTTTTTGCAATTAAACAAGTTACAGTGGATCATTGTAAATCTGTTTCCGCTTGTTGCTATAAAATACCAACTGATGAATGTGGGTTTGAAGCATTAAGGTTGTTTGTCACACACACAAGCAGACACTCTCACACACACACATATGTACAGTATTTACAAAAACTTGCTCACAAGCGCAACCCAGAAACAAGATGGGATATTTCGCGGACCCAAGGCTCATCTCAACAATGGGATGGTTCGCCCCTTTGTTCACCTCTTCCTTCTGTTTCCGCTTGGTAAAGGACAGAGGGATCCCTGGAAACGGAGAGAGCATGCCAAGTCCAGATGGAAGAGCAGAATCTGGCTTTTTTGTTTGTTTGTTTGCTTTGCTTTGTTTGTATGTTTAAGTTTCTATGGGTTGAAGCTCTGCGTTGGTGATTAGACGGCAGTGCAGCACACAGTCATCTTGGAGCCGAGAGATGAGTGGGTGAGGGGTTAAGAAGAAAAACAAACAAGTACATTCCTCTCAGGAGAGGCAGGGCTTTGTGACAGATTCAAACCTGCACATTTTCTCCCAGATGACAAAAGATAAATGAATAGATAATTAGTAAGTAAAATCATCTGCTTCTGGACTGCCCATCTCCTCAAAGAACAAAAAAAATCATATTTTTGATCAGATGAAATATTAAATCACCTCATATGAAAACCTGGACTGCAAAATAGGGAGATAAAAAAATTATGCATTTCATACTGAGCTTCAACTGGAAGTTGACTTGGTGTGTCAAAATTGCTGCAGCTCTGGTCGTAGATATTGTGTTTCACAAACAAACGTGCGAAAAAAATTAATTTTTATGTTCCAGATTGCCTTCAGCGAAAGCAAAGCCTGCGTCCCGAGGGAACTTTTCGCAACTGGCCCTCTATCAATGAGGATGGGTCCAAACCGTGTTCCTGGAGGCTAAAAAGTTCAACAAAAGCAAAAGAAATGAAGGACTTTCTTGACAATTATTATATAATCTCTCACCCAAGAAATCATAGACAATGAAATGAATAAAAAACAAGATCAGGGCCATAACAGGAGACAAGGTTGTAGTTCGAGGTGTCCTCAGGTGAAATGTTATTGTCAGTTATGTACATTCGCACTTACCAATGTCCTTGCACAGTGGACAACCACAGCCATCTAAAAAGGAATGCAAAACATTTTCCAACATTATCTTTAAAAAAAAACAGAGGAAGGATTCTGCCTCAGATGATGGTAGGACTCTTGTTGTAGCGCAGCACCTTACTTAACAGCAGCATTATTCTTTGACGCACGGGACTGCACTTGAATCTGTCTCACCCTATGGAGGACTCCCTGTGGCAATGTGCAGGTGACACCACTCCATCTATCTCTGAGGGGACAGAATTTTTTGGTGAGACACAGTGTATGATTGGGTTCAAGTTCTTGCAAGTTGGCTCAGGAAGAAAGCGCTTCAGCTGTAGTCTCACACCTCCTAAGCCTGATGTGAGGAATGGAGAGTGTGGACCATCTCCTCTTCTCGCTCTGGCCCCCTCCCTCCTTTTTTCAGACTGATTTAAGGGGTGAAACCAGGTCATCCCTATACACTGCGACTTACTAGGCCAGGTCCTTCCTCTTCCTGTTTGTTTCTTTTTTGGCTGAAGTAATTCTAATTATTTCTCAATATTTGCTTTTTAAGTCAAATTCAGCAAGTCGTCCTTTCTGATATTCTACTTTGATATTGTAAGGTGCTGATGATTTTAGGTTGCTGTAAAACTTTGGCTAAAAATTTGACAAATAAAACATGTTTTTACACACATAAAAAACGTTATATTTGTGACTAAACATCACCTCCCTAGAGTGAAATCATCCTAAACTTTAGGGCTGATCTGGGTCTCTTTGGGATTGTGCCACAATCCCTTATGACGTTGCCTGATCAGTCACACGTCACACATCCTGCTCCACCAGATTTCTCCAAGCCCAAAGCAGATGTTGCGGGTACTTTTCCAGCAAAGTAGACGGATATGTGATCTGTGCTTCAGCAGTAGAATTCCACCACCTTATTCATCCTGTTAGATTGACACCTGGAGGTAAAGACGCTGCCTGTGAAGTCCACAAATCAAACATTTCGGATAGCGGTGGACGATGACACTTCGGGATCTACAACATCAAAGGCCATCGCGAAATCGCTCCTTTTCAGAAGCCAAGTCGGAAATGGCAAGCGGCCGACTCAAATGCAACACTGGACAGTAACTGTTCCCAATCCCCATATGAGCAAACTTGGCTGAACGGCTCTTTTTTTGAATTTGCCTGTTTAATTAATCATCAGGACCTGCTGTAAGGAGGTTGTTGGTATGAAACTGTTTTTGTTGTTGACATCTGGTAATCATGGAAATAGTTACCAGAGAGAGCTTTGCTCCTGCACCACTTACAGGGAGCAAACAGATTTTTCCTTTGATCCCCTCAGTCAAGGGAAGCAGACCATACAGACAACAGCTACTTCTCCGCTAATATTACATACACAGAGACACACACACACACATACACAAACAAACAGAGGAGAAGGAGGAGGAGGGTGAAGGCCTGCAGTTGGTTGCACTTCAAAGGCCCAAAGGCTTGATTAGGCCACCTGAGGTTTGGAGGTGAGGATAGGACAAAACTAGGTCCAAGGGGGGGAAACAGAATCTCACTTTTTAGCTTCACTCATTACTCTCACTGCTTTCAAACAAGCTGAAAGCGTGAAAGGGCAAAACACCTTCACATCTGAAATTTATGCTCAGTTGTTGGGACATTGCACGTTTGACAACCGAATTAGCAGCACCCACACGGTGGATATGGATTGTATTTTAATTGGTTGATACCTATGGTTCGATTGGTTGATATCTATGGTTCTTGTCAGGTGTTTTTTTTCGTTGATCAGTGTTGTTGTGTGTCCAAAACCCTGCTTAACATCTGCAACGCCACCAGGTGATCAACATCAAGGATCTAATCATATTCCACCAAGTCTCCAAGAACCAGTCAAGTCCAATAGCTACACTTAAGCTGCACACTTGGATACCAAGACCGGAATGACAAACCTGCACAGACATAAACAAGACATTCAGAAAAGAAACAAGGGACTCAAAAACAAAACAGATTCCAGTATATGAACAGTGTCTACTTGATTTCCATCAGAGGGCATGAGGGGGTTGAGAGAACACGTGTGGTGTAAATGTTTCAATGACGTAGATTCATTGTTCAATGAAACCCTCAACTAGTTAAATGATGTGGATGCTGAGATCATTTCCTCATACTACAGTAATTGACAATGGCTTTTTATCAGCCCTGGGAAGAAGGCGATATAATTTAGAGGTAAAACAGGCAAGTTGTCCAAGACGTATAAATAAAGCTGACTGGGTGAGTGGCCAGTTTTGTGTGCCAGGGAGCTCCAAAGGCATTAAGAGCAGAATTAAGTTGTAAATAAAGAAAATAAAGAGCTACCAAGAAGATTAAACTTGTCTCTTAAGTGCTGCAATGTTTGGAATGTGTGATCGATGATGTCGGCACGTGCTGCTTCTCAACCCAATGAGTTCAGCCTCTCTGCTAATGTGATACCATGATCATTTAAAAGTAACATTATTCTGAGATGTGTGTAGAACTCTGCAAGACTGGAGCATTGCATGGAGAGTGGGAGAAGTTTGGGGTAGCAGCATGTGAGTATTTGAGCTCTGGCTGATTCTTTTATATCTACTTCAACGTGTTGAAGTTGGTGAGTGAGCTGTATTCAACAAATGGACGATTCTCCGCGGCTATCAGAGACGTGTCAAACCAACAAAAACAAAAGATATTCTGCAATTCGTGCAGGCAGTGTAGATTGAGATGAAACTGTTACCAAACATCACAAACTCTACTCTCATAAATATTGAAAAAATGAAGGCAGTAAGTCAGTACCTATGGACACCTTTATTTTTTTTAATTAAGCCGCTCAGCATGTGTAGCGTTACAGTTTATGGCGGTGTGCCTTTTAAGGGTCACAGGTCATTCTATGGCTCTGCAGGGCATTCGGCTCATATAAGGACACTTAAGTCTGTCCTATTGATGGATTTCTTAAATATTGAATGTGCACATTGACAAGATTTTTATTTCTACTTTTTTGTGACCAGCATTACCAGCACTGCACACTGTCTGTTTGTGTGAATTTGCAGAATACACACACAAGAAATGACAGAAAAGTTGCATTGCTGTGAAGTCTTATTGCAACTGATGCAAAAACGGAGGTGTGGCTAGTTTTACTTGTATCATTTCAGTAAACCCTACCGTACAATCAGTCTCATTGTGCGTCACTCACCTCCCCACGCAAACTCATTTCAAAGCTTCCACGGCAAAAGCCAGGAGCGCTGCTCGAAAGTTGCCCTGTCACAGATTCAGTTATTGATCATTCGCCATTTACCTCATACTAAGTACACCTCATTCCCATCTCATGATTCACCTCTCTTTAAAACAAGTCCCGTCCTTGATTTTCTCCTTGTTTACACTTTCATATATTGTTGGCCACAGCCAATATGTCCATGTATGTTCTTAGCATGTAAGATAATGCATCTTTCCTTCCCCACTCCCAGGAGAGCCACTTTCCCTCTGCTGCTCCCATATGAACTGTACATACTGGGATGTTCCTGGTCACATTTTGATTAAGTACCCACTTTAGCCCACCACAATTCGCCTCATACGTCTCTTCTTATTCCATATTATATGAGTTTATATACATTGTGTAACCCCGGGCTGCCCCCTGGGAGCGCTTCTTTCTCAAAGATACGTGACCCCTTCCCAACCTACAGTATGTAATCATTACCACTGTAATTCAGCCAATCTATGTCCTCTCTCAGTGTATTTTTCTGTTATCAATCAGCTCAACAGAAATGACTTTGTGGGCTTTGAGGGCTGATGTACCCGCATAGCTGTGGGTGAATTGAAGTGCCTGTGTTATTGTATGCAAATGTTTCTTTTTACAGTGTGTGCGCGTGCGTGCGTGCGTGCGTGCTTGCGTGCGTGCGTGCGTGTGTGTGTGTGTGAGGAGAAAGAAAGAAAGTAAGAGAGAGAGTGTGTATGTCTGCTTTCCTGTCTACTTAAGACTCCTGAGTTTTTAGTGGCTCCAATATCTCCCTGCATGTTTATTGGCTAATTATGAGAAATTGTGAAACTATAATTCACTCCAAAGTTTCCCCTGCACTGTTTACAGTCATATATTTTCGGCCAAGACATATCTTTGCCCATGTGCCTAAGTCATATTTTATGTTTTAAGCATTTGCAAAAGATGAAAAAAAGGAAAAAACAGGAAAAAAATGAAAAATGTAATATATGTATAATTTATCAGGCAATTTAAATCAAGCCCAAACTACCAAAGTAGACCTGAAACTATTTCTCTCATTTTTGTTTTGTTTGGAGGTACCCTGCTTCTCTTGTGCTCTGCCTCCTTCTCGCAATCACTCCATTCAATTTGCATGCCGACAGTCTGCGGGGTTGAAGCAGCCAAGCTGTCACAATGAATTTCTGTGACTTAAATAAGATTAACTGCTGTTATTTGTATCCCCTTATCTGAAAGGGTAATAAACACAAACGGTTAAGCCGGCTAATTTTCACTATGGTGCCCATTTACCAAAATCCCATCATGGTGAGTCGGTCGGCATCAATGCATGATGGGCAAAATTGAGTGTTTCTCACTTTCTTGTGAGGACATGTGAAACTCACGCCTCATGTCAAACTTTGCGAACAGTGTAATTCGATCTTTTTGATTAAAGAAATCCAAATTGATTTGACATGTTTTATAGTTGCCTTGAAACTCAACCTCAAATCTCATCTCAAGGGTTATTTCTGAGTGATTTTTTCAGCACGTTCATCTGGTGTTTACCCCGCTCTCCTTGACATCTCACAAAGTAGTGCCAGTCATCTTTGCTTAATGTGAGCGCACAATGTAATTCTTTCATATTTTGCTATTTTTTTCCCTGAAGTTCTTCTCATCTGTGACTTGCGTTCAATGGGATTCCATTAAACTCGATAACTTGAACATTTGATTCCCTTTATGACTTGGATGTCTACATGCTGCAACCTTGCTGTGTAAGTACAAAATAAAATGGTAGCATGTCTGTGTCTGTTTTGCTATTCTTCTGCTGCTTATACTCCAAAGCTTTTGGAATGCTAACATAGCTGAAAATGAGGTGATCAAATGAGATGACAACAAACACCAAATTATGGATGATGATATGACAATACAACATGCAATATTCCAACATAATGGGACACTGGCCATATGTGACCTGATGTGAGCTTTATTCAGCTCTGTGATGGCGTCCATTGCTGTACTTAACCACCATTGAATGAGGAAACGTACTTTAAACCAGTACGTCAATAAGTAATTAATTAAGATGCAACATAATCACAGTCCAATAGCAAAGCCAAGCAGATCCTCCACACTTTGAAAATCACTTAAAGGAGGACAAATGCCCCTGTGAATCCAAGCGATCCTTATTATTTAAGAGCGTCTGGGCTTTTACATTACAGGGTTCACTGTCCTGCTCAAGGACACGTTGGACACATCGAACCATTTAGGCTTAAGAGGAACTTGGAATGGAAAACCTGCAGCTTTTGGGTTTTAGGCAGTTGCACGACATTCTATTAAATTTCAGCTTTTCAGGTTAAAATGTTGAAACTCAAGATGAAATGAAATGAAATATGACTTAGTTTAGTTGTTCAGATCTCAGGAGGGTCATGTACACTGTTGGAATGTACATGTGTCTGTGTTAGAGTTGTAGAAGTGGCAGTGCGTCCTGAGCGAGAACATATGAATGTGTATGCGTTAGCTTGCTAGAGTAAAACACAACATTAACGAAAGCTCATTAAACAGCCATCCTCCCTTTATGCATAAACAAGAGAACAATAAACTTTATTGGCAGCTGTTTGTAGAAAGCACGTCCTCCTCTGAGTCTTGCTGGATGATCGACTGTTGTAATTATACCATGATATGTGGTTGGGGAGCTCCAAAAACTCAATTCGCGCTTCAGCCAAGCTGGGAACCATTTGCAGCAAAATATTTGCGGAACAGCAATACACTCGCTCAACACCACCATTTGTTTCAACGAAACCAAGACCTTCTGTGAAGGTCTCGGAACATCAACTCTTGAGGTCGTTGGAGCCAACTTTCCAACCAGAGACTGACCTCCTCTCTCATGGTGATTTATATTTTAAGGATCTCACAGTCAGAATGCAGCATGAGCGCTGATTATTTCACCACAGTCATTTACTTTAAGTAGTCCCAACAATGCATTGTGTTTTATAGTGTGTGTGTGTGTGTGTGTGTGTGTGTGTGTGTGTGTGTGTGTGTGTGTGTGTGTGTGTGTGTACCCGCTTGTGCGTGTGTGTGTGCCCGTGTGTGT
>OMPJ01000051.1:5174-23573 GCA_900312935.1 Carapus acus
CCTCTCTCTGCTCACAGATCTGCATGGTTCACCCCCCTCCCCCCTTCCCTTCTCGTGTTGTCTCAGTCTCAGTGCTGTGCACCATCTCTCTGATAAAGCTTGACGCCAACATTGAAAGCATTTACACTGTAATCAATAATGAATGGAAAAAATGAATGTATTGCCAACAGCCCTTGTTAGTGTGAATCACTCTGAGTATGAACAACACATTCAGAGAATTTCTGAAAAATGGGATAAGCAGACAAGGGGTTTGCCAAATCCTTGGCCAAGGGAGGCACATTTGATGTGGAGTATTGTAAGGACATGAAACGCAGAATCGGGGATTACAAAATAAAGGTCAAAAGCATAAAACAAAAAAGTAAAAGAGACCTGGAATTGATTATTATCAATTTGTTCAAACATGTGGGTCTGAAATTCTGAAGAAACCTTCAGAGAGGTTTTGCGGAGTTGAAGAATAATCATGCAAAAGCAGACATAAACATCCAACAGGCCCCTCAGAGTTCTGCAACAACAGCAGGCATTTATCCATCAGTGGTAAGGACAGTTAACATAAAAGGGGATTTTGACATCAGGGATCAAGTTGTGTTAGCCAGAACTCCTCCTCTGTTCTCTCTGCTGTCAGCCAAAGCTCCTTCACCACAAAACAGTGCGAGTGATCAAAAATCTATTGTAGGGTGTCCACAAGATGTCATTAATTTAAGTAAGGCTCAGGGAACAACTTCTCCAAAATCTCCAGCAGGAAACCAGCATCAAAACACTATTCAAGACATGATTCCAAATTATTGCAGCACAGAGAAGAAAGCAGAGGTGCCACAGCAACAACGTCTGCTGGACTGCTATACAGGCAGCAAGAAAAAAACAGGCAGAGGTTCTTATTGGTTGGAAGTTGATCAGGTAGGTGTTGATTTGGATAGAGAGGAGAATTAAACAATTATTCAAAAGCTGGAGGAATACATACATAAGCATTTGCAAAAGTACAAAGAGCGTGCAAGGTGAAACATTAACAGAAGCACGCATGAGTAGAGCAGAACAGACAGGATCAAGCAATACAGAACAACAAAAGAATGGCAAAGTAATGACTTATGATACAGACCTAACATACATCCACCAGATAGATACACTGATGCAAGGCAATTTTTTATTTTAATCAGGGGAACAAAAGAATATTATGTACCTTGGCAAACACTCGATCTTGCAGGGCTGGTCTCCTGACTGCCAGACATTCACGAAGGAGTCAACAAATGGATGAGGGCATTTGAAGAAGAGACTGTGGGTAAACTCCCGGCGCTGGGGGAAATCAAGGCTGCTTGGGCGCAATGCTTTACGCATCAACCATGGAGAACATACTGCAACACCATGGGGCCAGTTGCATGGTACGCCACAGGGCAGATGGGATGGAGTTCAACGTTTTTTGAGCAAATCTATGGGGAGCTTTCAGAGCAGATTACCCAACGAAAATTGACACAAAAGCGCTAAAAAAAATAGCGCAAAAGTGCTCTTGAGACTGGCCGCCTACATTACAAACCAAATTTAGAGATGGAAGCAAGAGGCAGAGAAGGAGATTGAAAAGAGCCCAGTTTTGATGACTCTGTTCAGAAATGCCATCCTTGAAGCTCTTCTGCTTGCGGTCTGGAGCAGACTGGAGGATGTTGTTGCACTAACATCGATGCCACACAGAGAATTCCGTGATCATGTTGTACATGCTATTGAGCGACACAGGAAGGATGAACTGAAACTGCAAGAACAGGAAAGAACAACGCTTAGAAATCTCCTGCAAATGCAACTTGGTGATATACAGTCTAAGAACAAAGGTAAAGTCCAGGCCACAGTAGTGAGCAATGATGACACTACACATCAAACTCTCGCTGCAGTGCAACAAAGGCCACCAATGCAACAACCTGCAGTGACAGTGCAGCAGCCACCAGTCGTTAATGTTTACTCGCCCACGGCAGCAACAGACAAACAATGGGATGTTACACGGTCCTGGGAGTCGACCCTTGCAACATCGAGGAGGGGGCCCGGTACACCCATGGGCACAACCAAACCTAGGTTACTAGAGGTGCCCAGAGAATCCTACTGGAGAGGGTCAGATTCCAAAGTTAACCATGGGAGCTGATGAAGAGGCTACGCTGCAGGTCCAGATTGAAGGCAGGCGAAGTCCAATGTTAGTCGATACTGGAGAAACTCACACTTGTGTGAGTCCAAAGTATGCCTCACACCTCTCCTTGTCTGGAAAATTTGTTTAGGCGATAGGGCTTTCGGGAATAAAGCAGCTGATTCCAGTAACAGCTCCAGTGAGACTAAATGCAGACGGAAATTAGATTAAAATATCAATCTTAGTGTCTGACCAAACTCCACTTAATCTATTAGAAAGAGATGCACTGTGCAAACTGAAAATGAAAATTTGGTGTTCACCAGAAGGAGTATATTGGGATCGAGCAGGTGTAGATTTTGAGATGATTTTTCAGACAGAACACACAAAAGTTTATTGGTTTATTAAACATTGAAGAGCCAGTAAGAACCACATTTAGAAGTGGGAACAATGCATCCATGCTCAGATCCCAAAAGCAATAAAACCCATCTCCGATTATCACTGTACGATGTTTTACGACATCTCAGGTAGCACGGTGTTTGAAGAGAAGTGGGAACAGGCAACAAAAGGCGGAACTAGTGAGACTGAAATGCAATGCATTGTGATTGGGAAACAGGGTGCTGCTTTCAATGGTAAACCAAATCCATTTATTCTAGAATGGTACAACGTGCCTGAATCTTCGCCTCACATCACTCTGCTGGTAAATAAAGGTTTTAATTCGAAAGATCTTGGGCCAATGATGAAACCTGCAACAAAAGTTAAGTGGAAAGAGACTGACAACCCATGGATATTCCTATAACAAGATGAAGGGATGATAAAAATTCTTTGTGGCACATCCATGATAGTGCAACCACAGGTAGTGACCATTCTTGCAAAACAGTTAGCGTAAACCACAGCAAATAAAGGTGAAAGTGAAAATGCACTTCTGGCGGACATGTCAAGGCATGTTGATGACCATCTATGCTCAAAAGACAACGCAGATGTTGGCAGGGCCAAATCTGCCAATACTGTGAGAATAGAACTTAAACCTAATGTTATATTACCAAATCGCATACAATATCTGTTGAAACCAGAGGCTGAGACAGGGCTAAGTAAAACAATAGAAGGGCTGATCAAGGCAGGAGTCTTTGTTTGAGCGCAACAGTAACAGCAATATTACAATTTTTCCAGTGCTAAAAGCAGGCAAATCAAAATATAGACTGGTTCATGATTTCCGAGCAGTGAACGAGGTAGTTCAAGACTGGCCTGCAGAGGTTCCAAACCCTCACATCCTTCTCATCAATGCCCCACCAGAATGAAAATTTTTCACAGTGATTGACCTGTGTTCTGCATTTTTCAGCATTCTGCTGGCAGAGGAATCAAGATACCTTTTCGCACTCAGAGATATAGAGGTAAACAATACACCTACACAAGGCTTCCTCAAACACATGAGTGTATAGCAGAGACCATGAGGTACACCAGGTTGCAACTAGATTTGGAATCTTCTCAGTTACTGCATGCTGATGTAACATACTTTGTTACATGGCACATGCATCAGGGACCATGTAGGTAATCATGCAGGGTACGCGGTCGAGCAACAGGAGGAAAATGTCTTTAACACAGTAAGGGCAAGAAGATGTGAACAGTCATGTTCAGCTCAGCTTGCGGAGTTTAAGGCTCTAGCAGAAGCATGCAACTTCACAAAAGGTAAATCTGCCAATATATACACTGATTCAGCATATGCGCATGGTGTTTGTCATTTGTTTGGAGCACGGATGGAAGTCCAATGCAGCATGGTGATGCAAAAAGGAGAACTAATTACAGCAATGATGCATCCATGCTAACTCGCTGTGATGAAATGTCAAGCACATTGGAGGAGAAATGACAATGTCATCAAAGGCAATAATCCCACAGATGAAGCTGCAAGGGTAGCTTTGAGATCAGAAATAGCTATTTTGACACCAGCAATATCACTGGAACATATAGTTACACCAGACAACATTACATTTATGCAACAGGAAGCTGGCAAAAGTGAGCATCAAGTTTGGGGAAAAAAGAGGTGCCACAATGGATGGCAAAGGGTTGTGGAGGTCACATGACGGTTTGATAGTAGCACCAGTAGCGCTGTTAACCATTTTGATCTCAGACTTCCACAGTGTAGATCACTGTGCCAGGGGGGAGGTGATAAAGAAACTGAAAGAACAGGGATATTGGTCAGGCAATGGTTGATGAAGTGTTAAACCAGTGTGAAACCTGTGTGAATACTGTGCGGAAAAGTATAAAGTCACCAGTGGGGCATATTCCAGTCCTAGAGGGACCATTCAAACATTTGGTCATGGAATATGTCGATATGATAAAACCCGTCCAAGGTAAAAGATACATGCTTGATACATGCCGATTCAGTAGGTGGGTTCAGGCAACACTGTCAAAAGACCTGGGGGCTGCAACAGTTGTTGAATTTTTAGTTAGAGAAGTGATTCCAAGGTTTGGCATACCATCAGAAATAAGTTCGGATAATGGTCCAACTTTTGTATAGAAAGTAGCTAAAGGCATTACGCAACAGTTGAGAATTGAGCAACGTTTATCATCCCCAGAGTTAAGAAATGGTTGAATGAATAAATGGAAATTTGAAAGCTAAACTGAGCAAGACATGTGCTAGTACTAAGCTTAACTGGGTGGATGCTTTGCCACTTGCACTAATGAGTTATCGCATGCAAACTCACCGAAGCACACATCGAACTCCGCATGAGATGCTACCAGGTCGACCTAGCCTGCACCACAATTGAGAGGACCCTATAAAGGGCCACCGCATGAGCAATTGCAGGGCGAGCTGAAAGATTATTTGAAACAACCAACTGCTATCCATAGATCAATCTATTTACAGGAAAAAAGAAGGGAGCAGAGTCCGGCCAAGGAGGAGAGATTGGTGGAGCCGGGTCACAAGGTGTATATCAAGATCTTCCGGAGGAAGTGGCATGAGCGAGAGGTACCATACAAAGTTGTGAGAGCTACCCCCACAGCAGTTCAGGTTGAAGGGAGCACAACTTGATATCACTTGAGTCATTGCACTAAAGTGCAGAGCGAGAAAAATAACTGTGGTAAGCAAAATGATTCTGTGGGATGTGTTGATACTAATGGGAACTCTAGTATGGGCACTGCTAGACACCCGAGGGCTGGAGATACTGAGGATGGAGGAGACACAAAGAAAGCCTCAACTCCAGAGAGCCCAGACACATACCACTCCAGTGCCATTGCAGAGGACGCAAGCAAGTGTATTCGATGAGTTTGATGCAACTACGTCATCAGCAATGCAAGGTTCATTCAATGAAAGATCAGAACCTGCATCACTACAGCGAGCCAAGAGCCATGCTATATTCAACCAATATAGGATGCCACACATTAGCAGGTGTTTAAGAAGAACAGTACACACTATGTGGGAATGGGTAACACAGTTTGACATTCCAGATTATCTAATCCGAAACTCTACGCAGCATGAAATAACAATCACAGAAAATGGGACGCTACTTTGCGGCATGAGTAGAGCTAATAGGGAAGAGAACCAGAGGGCAACGGATCAGTGCTAGTGACAATGGAGGGGACACATTGACTTCACCTAGTCGTCAGAATGACACGCATATGGGATCCAAACTGTACTTACAAAATAACTGTAAATATGAAGGATCCTGAAACACAGCATGACAGTGATGTTGTTTGCAAACTTGAGCGAGTTGATAACTTAGATCCTGAGATGTGAGAGGTGGTAACCGAATTGAAGAGCGAAGTAGTGGGCGATGTCATGAGAGTATACATTCCTATACCACAAGTGACGGAAACTATAGTCAAACGCAGAGTGAGAATAACACAGATGCAGGGGTCACAATCTCGGACCAGAGTACTATATGGATGGAGTTTAGATTCAATCAACGAAGTGAACACATTGGGTTCTGAACAGTGAGAATTGAGAGTGTCCACGGTCAGTGACAGTGGGGTGGTAGAGTTCAAGAGGGAGATATTTTGCGCCAACATGACATACGCAGTGGAACTGACTGCCACACATACGAGTGGTTTACTTGGGAGGAAAGTACATCCTTTGATTGTTCCATTTGTTAGTGCTACATCTGTAGTTAGCACTCAAACGTTATCAATTAGACCCACACCAAACACTCAGAGACAAATTCAATCAGCAGTTGCCAGTGGCTGTAAGACAGGTAAAAACACTGTAGTCACTTCTGCAACGCAAGCAACCTTTGTTACACCAGTGCCAAATATAACTAGGTTAGACATGCAGATAGACACTACAGTTGCTACAGTTGCTACTACAATATCATCTGAGTTAACTACTCAAGTCATTCGCACAAAAACAGATACCATTGGGACAACAGTAAATTCAAAAACAAGAGATAAAAATAATAGCAGGCCAGGAGCAAAGTATCCCACAAGCGTGAATAAAACAGGGTACAATGATGGTGATGAAGTTACTACAAGAACAATTGACCGTACATTTGGATATGATGACTACATCCATGACAATTACGGACGACAAGGGGCATTACATAGTATGGTGAAAAATACAGTAGAACAGCTAGAACAACATGTGCCAGTACATAGAAGCGTAAAAAGCTCAACGGAATCACACACCTTATTAGAAACACCCAATCAAAATGGATGGTATACGTGGGCTTAGTGTACAGTGTGAGAAATGACAGAGCATGAATTTGTCTTATGTGCAGAAGCTCCAACAACTCTGCAAACTGTCGTACCAGAAAGACATGCTGTACTTTCGAAGAATATGCGAGGACACAGCAACGAGAGTGTACAGAGGAAGGTTATATTCCAAGAGAAGGGTTGGCATGACTCTTTAGACTTCCAATGTGTGGCATTCAATGCAGATTAAAGCTCGGGTCACAAGAAAAGGAGAATGATCTTAATCAATATGAGAAATATCATCTTTGCAAGAAATGTGCCAAATTCAAGATTTCTACAGCTCAGAATGGACCGCCCATAGATTTTGAGGTGAACGAGTTAGAGGAGTACGAGTGTTTTGCTAGCGGCCGATTTTCAAGGGATAACAAAAGAGTTTTTGTAGGCAACACCACTGTTAATTGTAAAACCACTTGGGTGACTTTATGGTTCCCAGAATCAAATACGACTACGCTATTTGTTAGGACACTGGTATGGTATGAGTATCCCATCGAATTGGACCAGACTTGTAAAAATATCATCATGATAATCTCAACACTTCACTTGCTGGGGGAACAACCAAATACAGTCGCAGATAGTTATTGGATGTGCGGAGACAATCTTATGTTAAATGTTTTGCCAGGGCGCTGAGTAGGACTTTGTGCATTAGTAAGGCTGCGAGTTTCTGTAGTCATAATTTACAAGGGGATAAATGAAATAATTGACTTTGAGCAAGTGTCAGGGAAACTCAATAGGCATAAGAGACAATACACAGATAAGGGGAGGTCTACATAAATAACAAAGGGGTGCCCACAGGAATTCTAGAGGAATTTAAAGCCCAGGATGAGGTTAAAGCAGGGATAGAATCCATACTCCCATGGGTAACGATCAACAAAAATGTTGTTTGGATCAATTATATCTATTACAATCAGCAGAGATTCCATAATCTCACAGCAGAAACTTACAGAACGATAGGTGAACAACTACACACAACAAGTGAAATGTCATGGCAAAATTCAAGGCAAGCATTGAACTAGCTCTTGGCAGAAAAAGGAGGAGTATGCTAAATGTTCAAGGGACATTGCTCCACACATATTCCTAACCATACAGCAGCAGAGGGATCATTTTCAGGTGCCATGATTAAACTTCAGAAGCTGGGGCAGGGACTAAAGGAGAATGCTTGACTGAACACACTCTCGATGGACTGGCTGACATCAATATTTGGCAAGTGGGGATCTGTGCTTGCAAAGGCAGCAATAAGTGCTTTAATTGTCGTAATTGTGATTTGCATAGTAGTGTGTTGCATCCTGCCCATCCTGAGAGGAAAACTTGTGAAGATGGTGAGCAGACAGATGACTCTCATGAGTGGATTTCAAATGGCTCAACTGGTGAAAGGAATGCCACCGAAGCAGATGGCAGAGATAAACCTTTTCCAGGAGAACTTTGGTGCACAGGCCTACACTGCGACATGAACTGTTGCAAGGACGACCTCAAGCTTGTAATCTTGAGGCAAGGACTGATGGACGGATGAACTTAAATGCCACAAAGGATGGAACCTGAAAATGATTACTTCACACAACATACTACACTCCCCTATATGATCATCTACAGTATATACAGACTGAAGTAGCGCCCAGATCATACACGCCACTCAGTAATACAAAATACACTATCATTACATGTAACTCAGTAATACATAAGACACTATCATTATTACACTATCATTATTACATTATTACATATCAGTATCACTACAAATCAACACAGATGACCACTTGTGTTTTTGGTTTTCGGTTGTTGTCATGACTCCGAGGCAGCTTAGTGTGCTGTTCCAACTGATGACGAACAGATGATACGAAAGGCATTACACTTCCTATTCATTTGTGCAGTTTCTTTGGGTAAAGGAATGATTAAATGCTCTTACTCTTGACAGATCTCCAACCTCCAGATAAAAACAGATGATGAACACATTCCAGGTCATCCATACAATCAACCAGGCAGCGTACTAGGGGGAGAGGAAAAAACACATACAGAGAGAGAGAGAGGGGGGGACAGACACAGAGAGAGAGAGACAGGTGGGAGGTTGGAGGCAAATTACACAGGTAGGAAATAAGATACAGGAAAATGAATATTGGCACAGAAAGCCACAAAAGTGGACAGAAAGAAGAGTGAGTAGATGGCACAGAAAAATAACAAAGCAAGACTGAACGGTCAGTAAAAGGGAGAGGGACAGCGAGAATGAATGAGAGATAGTAATAAATGGAGATATGGATAAATAGCAGGGATAGAGCCATAGCAGCAGAACAACAGATAGAATGAAATTAGGTATGAATGTAATGGAAAGAACAGTGAGAGCATGACAGAAAGGGTGAGAATACTTAAGGAGAAATACTTGGTTGTTAACAACACAAAGTTGTGTTTTTAACTTAGATTCAATCAGACAAGACCTTTGATGTTCAGATAAACTTAACAAGTAGAGAATTACATGTCTGCTTGATTATATTGTAAGCAGGAAAGGAGTGGAAATCAATCGAGAGTGTGGAAGACTGGAAACGCATTTGTGTGCATGTCATTAGGAGAGCAAATTTTACACACTAGATTAGAATTTTGAGTTTGTGAGTGTGTGTGTGTGTGTGTGTGTGTGTGTGTGTGTGTGTGCATGCGTGCACGCGCGTGTGTGTGTGTGTGTTGGCATTCAAAAAAAAAAGGGAATTCTGCTGCTCACCCCTGTGATGTACTGTGGCCTAAACTGAAAGGTGCCAAAAAGGCCAAGAATGACCACGATGATGTGGATGAAGTTAGCCAGGATGGGAGCCCACTGATAACCCAGAAAATCAATGACCTGTCGCTCCAGCACACTGACCTGTGAACAGAAAGTGAATCAGCAACCAAGGATTGCAACTAAAGCCTGTGTTACACAGTGAAAGCTGGGAAAGCTGGCTCAGTTTGTAAGGGACTTGGTTTGGGAACCACAGCATGGTACAAGTTAGGTGCCCTTGAGCAAGCCAGCTAACCCACTTCTCAATGCGTACAGTCATACATTCATGCATGTTCCTTGAGTAGTGAGTGTGATGAGTATTCATCCTTTGAATGCAATTCAACAAAAACAAATTGAAATTGAAATTTCCCCCGTGACAGATAATCAAGTGTGTCTATCTTTGCCTCTCTCTGCACGAGGCCAATGTGACACACACAAATGCAGGGTCACATTTATGTTATTTGGGTTTATATATTTTCGTTGTTTTTTTTTATTTTTGAAGATATTATTTCTGTGGAAAGAACATGTGTATCTGGACCCATCATGGACAAACATGGACTATCATTATTTTTGTGGATTTAATCCAAGTCCTCCTAGTGTCTCCTAGTGTTTTCCACCCCTCGGTAGCAGTGTGACGAGTCAAGGGTTCTCAGAAATGGACTTGAGTAACTTCCTCATTGTGCTGAGGAGGCTGAAATGGAGAGGCATTGTCATCTGCCTCTAATAAATTTTTTCCTGTTAAATAGGTTGGTACAGCACCAAGATGGTTGATATTACATAAAGTTGTTTCTTAAGGTCATATGTTCACTGGAAATCGTGTTGTGTAAATCTAACTATTGTTAGTTTAACGATCATTTTATTAAGATTTATTTCAATATCGTTAATTCAAAATGCTGTTTTTTGCGGTTCTTAAAATGGCGGTTTTGCATCCTTTTACTCATGTCGCAAGGCAGACTTCTTTTTGGGACGTTCGATGAGCACTGTTTTGAATGTAAGAAGATTTAGTTTATTCTTATTTATTATTTAAGTATTTTACACTAAAATGTTTTCCAAAAGCAATTAAATTGAACAAATTCACATAACATTCACCTGATGCCTTTAGGTATCAAAAGCAAGATGCTAGCCTGATACATTTAGGTCATTAGTGATATATTTACATCATTAGTGCTTTACTGCCGATATCAGACATTTAAAGAAACTTTCCCCTTATCTTTGTGTTGTTTTGGATAAGAGTGGATGATACTAATTTATTAAATAAAAGAAGTAACTTTGATATGGTTATGATGGTTAAATGTGAATCCCAATGTTTATTATAATGTGATGTGATGAAAAGAAAATACGATACTGTGCCTTTGTACTTTTGATTGATAAGGTAGAGAAAAGTTGTACATGACTGCTGATTTAATAAATTACGCTGAGGAGGCTTCAATGGAGAAGCATCGTCATCTGCCTCTTATTCATTTATTCCTGTTTAAACGTGGTTAACTAGGCTTTCAAGCAGTAACCTTATCTGCCTATTGGCGTGTAATAGTGACCTGTAACACGAACAATGACACACTCTTTGTAGTTGAGAGGGCATTAGCATGGCATGGAAAGCGGTATTGTAAACTCTTGACAAAGTCTTGATACAACGTTGGACTGTCTTTTCTGTGTGACAGAGGGGGAACAGGAGAGAAAGAGTAAATGATATCATTACTCAGTCTTTGGAACATCATACTGTAACAGTTCGCACAGCAGATAATATGGTCCTGCACAATATCTTCACACAGGTCAAATAGAAAGGAGTGAAAGAGAGAGACTTAATGGATATGAACGAAGACAGGAAAAACAACAAATAAAGGCAGGAGACAGAGAAAGATATTATACCGTAATTTGTACTCATTTTATACACACACACACACACACACACACACACACATTGTCCACTTGTGAGTACATTGGCATGACCAATACGTGTGAGGCTTCATGCAGATATGCAGAAACAAACACAAAATTGTCAATAATCCATTTCAGTTATGATGAATTCGTTTTTAAAATCAAAATATTTTGATGATGTTGGGAGGCAGCAAAGTAATTATGTGTGTCCCTGTGTTTCCATGTCAAACTAGATCCCCAGCGCATACATGTGACAGCACATATTGTTGCTGGGACACAGGGCTCAGCTGTTACCCAAGTCTGTAGATAGGATGATGGATATGTATGAGAATGAGGGTGTGTGTTGTGCAGGGCTGTTTGACTTAATTTATGTCTTTGACCATCTGTCACAGACATAAATTAAGTCAACCTTTTAAAGCATTTGTTGCAAAATACCTCCTCACATTAATAATTAAAACACTAGGCAGCGTACTATTAAAACATTAGAACATTTCCCACATATTTTTACTATTGATATTGACGGCCCATCCCTACAGTCCCTTTCCAATAACATTAATAGTCTTTTCTAATTATAGTAATAGTCCTCACTCCAGCTGAGACACACAAGTATCACCCCAAAGTCATATGATATAATGACACACATGGGAACTCACACAGATGGAGGCATGGAAATTCAAACAGTGTTCTGCAGAACACTGGTTGGGAAACACTGATCTACTGTACGTTGCAATACATTTAAGGTACCGGTAAATCATATGTTTTTGGAGTATCGTCAGAATCTAACCATTTTTTTCAAGTTCTCTTTGTGCAAAAATCAAAATATGTCAATCAATCATTCACTTTGTTAGTGTTCTCGCTAACTGAGGGGCTAAGATAGCTGGCAGCAGTTGATTGATTGTTGAGTGTGTGGACACAACTAACCCTCTTCTCATTTTCCTGAACAGCCCAGGTCAGAGAGTTGTGATATCCCCAAAATCACTCTGAAACAAACAGCTTCTGATGTCTAGATGAACACACTGAACTCAAGATGTGACATGAACTTAAGCTTACCTCAGGATTCAACAGCTTATGTAATTATGGCATATCATTACGTCATCTGGTTAAATGACTTCTCTGTAAAGCGTCTTGAGATAACTCCTGTTATGATTTGGCGCTATACAAATTAAATTGTATTGTATTGTATTGTAAAGCACACCTCCCCAACATCTTCCTCACCAACGCCAGATCCTGGTCGATGAATTGAGGCCATAGCCGGATTCTGCTGGTTTCCCTTTTATACCCCTTGTGCTTGCACAGGAACTCAGCACCTCAATTTCATAACACAAAGTGAACTGTTGTTGATGACTGATGACAACAAAGATTCCTGATTCCTGTTTCCTAAATGCAAACTCCAAAGCATCTTCATACTCCAACTAACATATTCCAAGCCTTCCCTACATGTAGTATATGAGAAGACAAAGGCCACAGATGAGGTATAAATCATGAATCGACCATTCAATAGGGAAGAAGGAAACACAGAGCGAGAGAAATTTCAAGACAGCATGTGGGTAGGGGTGCTATCTTAGTAGATGAGGAGCTTTAGTGAATTCTGCAGCTGATGAGAGCTTTGGCAGTGTGCAGGTTTAGTCACATGCTGGCCACTGAGTTCTCTTGGCCTGTTGGGATAGGCTTTGATATGAGCAACGTTGTTTGTACCAATACTGCCGCTTACAGCTATAAAGCAGGAATTCTTTGAACTTTGTTGGCAAGTATAAAATGTGTACGTCTCAGGTATGACATACTCTCACGTCTAGACCTGAATTTATTTCAACATTAAACCTGATGCTGTTTTGGTCTCTGAAAGTGATGTGCAGAAAGCTTAGTATTAGCAAATCCTTTCATTTGTCTAATGTTGTTTTTTTTCAGCAGCATGTAATGTGATATAATCACAATGAGTGATTGCTTAAACATACCAGGTCTACAGTAGTATGCAGTATGGGAGAGGACATTTTAACTTCTTCAATGTGTTCATCTTTTGTCTGCAGGATTTGATAGAATGAGTGGAACGAGCGAGAATGGCATCACCTCTCCTTCGATTCCATTCTTATGAATATTACTGTTCAGTCTATCTCCCGCTTTCAGTGCAGTTTACTGTGCTGTTCCTACATATTTAATGTCTCTATCAGCAAGATATGTTGTGCCATGAAACAGCAAATGACCTCATCTGCTCTCTTCTCACTTCCTCCCCTCTGCTCCAAGTCTCTCCTCCATGGTTGCAACCCCTTCCTCCTTTTCCTCTCTCCACCTGCAATGCCTGTGCTCTTCCAAGTCTGCCATCTCTTCTCTTGTTGCCCTCTCTCTATTACATCCTCCTCTCACTCCTTCTTTCCTTCCCTCCCAACCCATTCTCACTCCCTTGGTTCTTGGCTGGAAGTTTTGCTTGGTTCTGTGACCTTTGGAATATTGCTGAACAAATTCTGCTGCCCATACCACTATGAAGAGAGAGAGAGAGGATGACGTTGGGGAAATGGGCGAGGGGGTCGCATGGCAGACTTGGCTGGGACCGAGAGAGACAGTGAAATGAATAAATAGAGGAGGATGAAAGGGGTCATGAAAAACAAGTGGGAAGACAAAGTAACAGAATGTTCCATGTACCATTCATGAGATGGACAGAATTACCACAACAATATGGAAATTTCTACGCAAATAATAAAACAAGGAGGTCAAGAACAAAAAACACACTTGAAACTGAAATTCCCTCTGAAATCATTGCAAATTTTATTGTAGCATCAAAGCATTTCAGATAGACTGTTAGCTTAATTAGGGCATGCTGCAAATGCAGAATCCCACTGCAATGCAACAGGAATCTCCTATCGATTTTCATCATACAATGATCAATTCATCTCCATTGGGGGATAATAGGGACCATTTTTGGCTCTTTAGGGTTCTGAGAGAGAGAGAGGAAAAAAGAGAGGGAGGGTGAGGCACCACCACTGAGATGATGACAACAACATTAAATTAAAGGAGGGAAAAAAGATGGAAAAACACCTTGTAGATCATTGGGGGAAAACTGTACATTAAATATCCACAGTTCTCATTCAGGCTCATTTACAGACATCTCACTAGTATGGGTAGACATCTGTGTTGGCTATAAGTTATGATACTCTTACTCATAAGGATGTTTTTTAGAAACACTGACCTCACTTAAATTGACAATGCAGAAGAGCTGTTAAGCCAGTATACTAAATGTTCTCATTAGAGATGTCCGATAATATCGGCCCACCGATATTATTGACCCGACATTGGCATAAAAATGTTATATCGGTATCGAATTTTTTGGCTTTAAAACCGATAAAATAAAAACCGATAAAAATAATATAATTCTTGCGTTAAACCGAAATAGTGCCTATGCGCTCCTGAAGCGTCTACCGGCGCACATATCGGTATCGGTTGATATCGGTATCTGTAAATTGAGGGTTGGATAATATCTGCATATCGGATATCGGCAAAAAAGCCAATATTGGACATCCCTAGTTCTCATATAACCTCTACTATTGTTGCCATGGGTCGCAATGCTGCCAATTTTCAGAATTTCAGTATGCTGCCAAGCAATGGTGAAAAGCATAAGCATTACAGGGATGATGTGCTAATTTACCATGTGTTCACTGAATTTAGCAGATAGTCCTGCATCAGCTGGTGAAAGTGCTCAGGATGTCACCTTTAATGAGGTAATTGTTGATGACACTGTTCTCTTGTCTCTCCTCAGTGGCATCTATCAACATGATCATTACCCCACAGCAATTCATCAAGTGATGTCACTCGTCTAGAGCTAAACTTCACCTAGACCAAAGAAATGGTGATGACCTTCTCCGCTGGGACTACCACCCTACCACCCTCAGTACTCATCTGAGGTTTATCTCCAACATGGAGGTGATTCTGAGGAAGTGTGATCAGAGTATGTACTGTATTTTCCGGACTATAAATTACTCTGGAGTTTAAATCGCACAAGCCAAAAATGCATAATGATGAATGAAAAAACACAATATATATCAGTGGTTCCCAACCTTCATTCTGCAACGGACCAGTTTCATATCTGAAGACATTTCCACGGACCTGCCAAGGTTTGCAGATAGTTAGCGGAAGTAACATAAGCGGCTGCTGTTCCTGTGGTGCCCCAGGTAACAGTGTGCACGATATGTGTGACCCTCCTGCTGAAAAGTGTCGCAGTGCAGCGGAATAAGCCATCCAAGGTGCATGTTCTCACGGAAAAGGGTCCGTGCTACTGCCTGTACAACTGTGGATATTTGGTAGGGGAATAAATTGCCGGTTTGCAGGCTGAAGAAAAACTCTGTTGCTCTTCCAATGTGTGTGTGTATTTATCCGAGCGGCTTGTTACCGCTGAACGTGCCAGCTTGGCAAGCTGGAAGCTAGTGCACTCATCGGTTCCCAGTGTTGGGAAGATTACTTTGGAAATGTAGTTGGTTACAATTACAAGTTACCCTGTTGAAAATGTAATAGTAGTGTAACTATTTCAATTACTTTCTCAAAGTAATGTAACTAAATACATTTGGTTACATTTTGATTACTTTCCCTAATTTTGAATGAATGCTCTTGACTGTTAACCATTAAACATTTTAAGACCTGATGGTGTTAACCTTTCAGCAGTACTTAAGACTACATAAAGACAATATAATAAAAGACTCCACAAGATTGAACTTCAGTACTTCAGTTTTTACTCTGAGAACAGCTGAGCATACACATTACACTTTTAATTATCTTAGCATATCTGTAGACTTTCACAAAAGTCAATGCAAATTTTGGGCAGAACTTAAATTAAAGCACTTGCTCTGTGTCATTCAAAAATCAAACTTGCAATCACTTAATCTACTAAGCATGAAAAGAGACACAGAAGGTTTGCACTTCTTCACCATTGTATTTCATGTGAGCACTTGCAAGTAACTGAGTGACAGCTAGGCTATACGTACCCTTAGATGTGTCTTTAGATTTGACTGTTTTGACGTCGACAGCACCTCAATCGCTCCGACGTCGACAGCACCTTAACCGCTGGCAAACACTCTGCATTGTACAATAGTGTTCGGGCCCTTGTTGGCTTTCTCAACAGAGTGGTGTTTGTGTTTCCAACTCAGGAACATACCGTATTTTTCCGCGCCTCCGACTTGTTGCTGAGTCTGACGCTGACTGAATGGCACATGACCAGAGACAGCCAATCAGAAGCGTCAGTGTCCAATTTGCAGTTTTGGAAGGAGGACGTTGATATGAAAAAACAATTGGATGAATCTGAACGTTTGCAGCTATTTTTCAAATGTAACTAAAATTGTAATCATGGAAATTTCCAAAAGCAACTGTAATTCAATTACACATTTTCGCCCTATAATGTAACGGATTACAATTATGTAAATTTTGTTATTCAATTACGTAACGTTGTTACATGTAATTCGTTACTCCCCAACACTGTCGGTTCCATACCAATGTTCGCAGGCAGATACTGTATGACACAGGTGTCAAACTCAAGACCCGGGGGCCAAATGCGGCCCGCGGCATCATTTTATGTGGCCCGCGAGCGCTTGACCGACTGTTTCAAAATAACACCGGTGTCAACTCAAGGTCCACAGGCGGAATGGTGCCTGATGCGTTTCAACATGAGTCTCCCTCATTTAAACGTGCATTGACTCAAAAACTACATCTCCCAAAATGCATGAGAATAATGTTAGTAGTTAAGTGACAGCAGCTTAGCCCTGACCAGATACACACTTTATAAAATGTCAGTTTATCAAGAGGGGAAGAGGGGAACCAGGTTGTTGACTCGTTGATTGATTGTTATGTTATTATGTTATGTTATGTTATGTTATGTTATGTTATTGGGTTTCTTGTCCTGATTAAATACGAGGATCCGTGATAGAATAATAACAAATCTCTGACATATTTTTAATCTATTCAAATTGGATATTTGTACGTTGAATAAGTGAAAAATTGTTAATATTAGAAATTTCTAAATGAGTTGTGACATTTTACATCAAATTACATCTATACTTGGGGGCCATGACCACGCTGATGTGGCCCTCGATGGAAGTGAGTTTGACACCCCTGCTGTATGAAATGACGTGTAGCTGAGGCAAGCACCTTAACATGCGTCAATAGAGAGTCGTTGACAGATGTGATGGAGAGGATTCAGTCACCTTCCAAAATAAAACATCGCACAGAATCAGATTGTTAATTGTTTTAGTTTTGTATCCTTTCCCTGCAGCCCAGTACCTATTGACCCACAGACAGGAACCGGTCCGCAGCCCGGGGGTTTGGGGACCACTACTGTATATAAATAGCACAGAACTATAAGTCACATTTTTAATGCGATTTTTAGATGAATGAGATGACACGTCACCTCCTCCTCTGTGCAGAAGAGGAAGTAACTCTTGAATTGCCAAAAATGTTGAAATTTAAGTAGTTCAGGAGTAGTAGATACTGGAACACAAGCCTAGATGGCCAATGCAGGATTGTCAGTGTGACAATATCAAAAATGTTATTATAAATTTTAATAATTTCACAGATGCAAGAGTTGTATCTGAGTGTAAGTTGCATCGTTCATTTAAAATCATATGCTAGCAGTCTGCAATCACCCATCACTCAATCAGTCATTTTATCTGTCACGGAAGAACAGGGCTGGATGCAATCTTGCTGTTTCTTGAACTCGTTCTACGTAGCAATGACAAATAACGCTCAAGTCTAGGCATGTGTGTGTGTATTTGTGTGCATGCGTGTGTGTGCGTGTTTGTGTGTTGTGAATGTGTGTGTCTTGTTGCACTCTGCTGATAACCAAACTACATCGTTTCTGGCAGGGCATCCAGCAGACCGGCAGGGCATCCAGCAGATCACCAACTTCAGGGGCCTGACAAACTCATCTGGGAGCCCAAGCGCTGCACTAGTGGAGGGTCTCAACAAATTCTTCACACGCTTCGCAGTCCCACCCAAACACTCTGTGGCCACTCCACCCCTCCCCCTCCCCCAACCAGACCCCAGC
>OMPJ01000052.1:0-29631 GCA_900312935.1 Carapus acus
CCCCGTATAACCATTGTTTACTTAACCCTCCTAGGGTGTTACGGTCGCCACCGACCCGTTTTGAGTTTCAACATGCATAAAAAAAATTTAAAAATTTGTTTATCGAATCAAGACTTTATGACTTTGTCAGGAACTGACATCTAAACAAAATTCAATCAAAGATTTTTTTTTTATTAATTTCTAAAATGCTCTGGTAGAAGATGGATAGATGGATGGAGGGTGTTAGGGTCGGTTTCGACCCAAGTTAAAATATTCAGTTATAAAACACTAAAAAATGCCAAAACTGAAATCCGAAATACACAATCAGCCAACAGCATATAGCCAGCCCTTCCTCCAACCACTTGAGCTTCATTTAGGGGTGTTGCTCTTTGCCTTTTTGCATACATAAACAAACAGAGACATACCCAGGCATGTCAGGATTAGAACATTTTTTGAATTTTTTTTGTTGAACATTTAAGAACAGTGATTTAAAATCTCAGTAATTCTCAGGTAACAGAACAATCTTTTTTTTATTTTATTTTTTTTTACCTTTCATTTCCCAATGTTACTGAGTGGCCCCAGGTATACCGAAAACGAGGGTCTGTCAAAACATGAAGGCCCCGGGGGGGGGCCCCGGGGGCCACAACAAAAATATTTTCATGGATAAGGGAGCCCAACCAGGTAAACAAGAGTTATGAAACACATTGGATTTTTTGGGGATTTTTTAAGGGTATTTTAGGGCTGTTAACTGTAAACCCTTGATACACGGGTCGAAAACGACCCTAACACCCTAAGTGGCAGTAAAAAGCTAACACCTTAGGAAGGTTAAATAACACAGGTCTGTGCTGGCTATAATTTCTATGAATTATTTACACCTCCTCACTTTAATTATCATAGTTGAAATAAACTCAGGGAGACTGTTGTTTAAATGTTTGCTGTGCATGCTCTATGTATGTACTACATGCAACCACACCAAATTCAGAGCAGAGTCTAGATATTACAGAAAGTACTTGACACACAATTATGTTGATGAAAGTACACATCAGGGACTTGAGAAGGAATTATCGAGGGAAGGACATGCAACGTTTTAGAAAAGTGTTGTGCTCACCTGTGAGTATAAAGTTCATATGTTGTATTGTGGATATCAAATTTGGCACTGTAGTCTGTGTCTGGTGCACCTTCATTGGTTTTCTATGGATCAGGATAGGCAGAGAAACTGATCAGGCATCACTAAATATTTACCAAAGTTTTTTACTCAGATCTTATTATGTGTATAACCTTCATTTTTGGCAAGAACGTGATCTGTGTGGACCCTCCACCTAGATCCAGGATTCCCACTGCGTTCTTGGTGAGGGCAGACAGGTACCCTGAAAACATTGGAGTGCATTTGTATTCCAAGCAGATGACCTATCAACAGCCTGCAATCTGACTGTCAGTACCACTTATTTCTTCATTTGGAAAACTAGGTGAATCATAAGATACTGTCCCAGAGAACGGTACAAAATGTCTCACCAACTTGGTGATTGTTGAGATTTTTGTCATACTATCCAACATAAAGCCCTCATGGCGTGGACCTGACTAATGGCACGATTCACCATCTCGTGCTTTTCAACAAAACCAAGTCAGAAGCACTTATTGTATTGATGTTAACCAGATGTCAAGAAGTAGATGGCAAAATAACCCTTCCTACATGTATGGGAACCTTTGCTCAGCTATTAAACTTTAGGACTTTCAAATTTGATTTTGAAATCATTGATTATTAGGGTAGATGATATATGAAAGTGACAAGATAAGGTCGACATTATTAACTTTATGCAGTGTTAATGATTCAACATTAGTCTAATAGAAGATGAATATGTCAGCGAAGCTAATTTTACCAAAAGTTTATGTTGTGTTTCCATTGCTCACCGGTGAGAAAGTTGAGTGATACCCAGGCCAAGATTCCTACATTACAAACAAGAACAGAGAAAAACAAACAACTACAAATAAAATCATCCGAGATCATCCTTATGAATGAATTTCAGCAGAGAACATCACTTTATGGTGTCAAATAAAGACAGCAAAATGTTGTCTCATTATGCAAGACAAGCTTGTACTGTAGGAGGCATGTTGACACATTTCTGACACTCCTAGACAAATAATCACAGCCTTTCGCAAATGTTGTGTCATCATATATAACAATAGTAATGCACTGCAATTTTCCTAGGGCCTCCAAAGCAAACAATGATTTTACACGAGAATTGCGTGGGTTGCTAATGACGGGTTAGGAAGGCCAGCCAATGCCATCGCAGAGTGACTTTGTCGGGAGTGAGCCTCAACAGGCGTTACCTTCAGCTGTGCCGTTCATTATGCTGACCCCGTTGTCTGGCACCAAAAAAGGAGACTCATCCAACACATGCTGTACCTGCAGAGAAAGGGGGAGGGATATAGGAAAGATGGCAGAGAGGGGCAAGAGGAGGGTGGGAAATAGCCTTCAAGTTATCACCTGTAATGGTGAAAACTGGCTTAGCCAGAGAGGTCCTTCACTTACGGGATTACTTCCCTCCCCAAAGCACAACTAATGATATAACATTTATCTTTCACAGTGCTCCTACACTGTCCATTACTACCTCATCTCCTCGCCACTGAGCTCACAACACCACCTTTCCTCCTGCTTGTGTGTATGAGTCACTGATCACTGCCTTGAACATACTGTAGCCTCTCTCTACAACACTTAGCCTCATATTACATCTAATGTTTTGTAAAGCTTGTCCCTTACCTCTCCTCAGCAAGTCTCCCCTCGTGTATGATTCAGGGATTTTAAGTGTTTTGCACTTCTACTACGGTGCATCAAGAGATTCAGTGGATTTCCTCACCTGGTCAAGCAGAGCCTGAGCTTTCGCTGCAGGCAGCAGACGAAGACCAGCAGTGGCTCTGAGGATCACAGGGGTCCTTTTCCACTCCACACGAGGCACACTCTTCTTTGCTATCTTTAACAGCATCTTCACTGTGTGTGCACCCTTGGGGATAAGAACACAGCGTTCAGAGAAACAGGAAATCAGCAAATCACTCTCTAGTCAAGAGATAAACATGACCTATCAGAACAAAAAACAAAACAAAACAGAACAATACAACAATTTTGATAAAAACTGAAGATCGGCTCACCATTTCAGGTGAGTCAGCATATGCTGACAAACCAGGCTTTGTGGAATGGAATATCTCATTATCCAGCACAGGAAGGTCCTCTAGACAAACATGACAATCAATTGTTATCATGAATAAATTTAGCATGACAATGTAAGTCAAAAGAAGTGAATGAGTTAGAACCTACTGTATGTGCACAGTATGAATGAAACTTTGATGGCCACATCCACATCATTTAGAGCATCACGTCTGCCGTAACTACGGTCTAAGCCATCAGACACTTGACAGTTATATTTTCTAATTCACATTATATCCATGAGAACAGAGGAGGGACATGAGCTGGCACAGTCTGAAACGGCGCCTAGCATTGTTCCGCACTACCTTCTTTGGAGTCCCCCTGGATGAATGTGTAGACATGGATGCGGGTCCCCGTGCTTCCAGCATCAAACATCACAGCATAGAATATGCGGCTATGATTGGCTGGCAGCACATTCCAAAAGCTGTTGGTCAAGTCCAAGAGGGGATTTTTCTCCTGGGCAACACAGAGCCCCATGATGGCAGGCAAAACCAGGAGCAGGACAGGAACAAAGCGCCTCATCTTCGCTCTGGCAGGCCCAGAAAACAGTTGACCTTTTAAAAGCAAAAATATCAGCTTAAAAACAGACAATAAGAAGACCTTCATGGGATTGGAGAGATAAAAGGCTGAGACAACCAACTGATCGACCAGGTGAGAGGCAATATTTACTCACATCAGCTGACCACACCCCCATAACTACTTTGTCCAATCATGCTGACATGTTAGAAGATGTGTGCAGCCTCTCCACCTGCTGACTCAACCTTCATCTGCGGGATAAAAACAAATCCTAAAACAATGATAGTTTGCAGCCTTTCGTCAACAAGTTTGGTAAAGACTAATTACTTAATTTTAACTACCTCTTGCAACATGAGCGATCTGTTGTGTTTCTTAATGTCACTGGTCTATCTGGATCTTTCTGAGTCAAGTCCTGATTTAAAAATTCACAATTAAATGTCTGACTAATTCAAAACACAATTTTATTTGGATTTTCAGACAATCAATTAGGTCAAGGAGAAAGTGTTTCCCCCATACTGTAGGCCAGAAGACGAGCAGGACAGGGTCTTGCATTGCAGTAGCACCTTTTCAGCAGTAGCAGTTTTACCAGCACTGCACTGCCTCCTGATCCATGTTTACACAAAACTGACAGGGACGGGCAACCATCTTAGCTCAGGGGCCACATTGACTTTTAAATTCTAACGACGGGTCGCAGCAACAAAAGGTGCTAACATATCGAACAGAAACTGAAATAAAGCATTAGGGTGTTACATTATTTACCTTTCATACCTTGGATGGGAATGGGACCAGTTTTGTTTTTGACCCATGTTTGCTAGTACATCTAAGTCTAGTGTTAATTGTGTTGTTGTAGTTTTTGTTGCAGTCAAAATTGTAAATTCTGCACCAATCTTTGGCAGTCTGGATCAAGAAGACGATTGGGCCCGATGTAGGGTTAGTACAGCATTGGCTGTCATCCAAGTATCAAATATTTTGGAGCTCTTCCTCAACGTTTAATAATTCAGAGAGGCCATGTGAATGATAGGAACACAATTTTGGTTGAGTTAGGTCTGACAGCTGTTTTTAACAAATTTTTGCATGCAGAATCCAAAACTCAGTTTTTGAACAACAGTTTCCCCGTTAAGTACCTGTAAGATAATATCAGTATGATAGCGCTGACCTATTGGAAGCTGCGTAAACCTCTCACCGCACTGCACAAACATGTTGCCATGTAACTGCTGCTGAGACCAATTACAATCAGCTGACACGTCTCTCTACAATTTATCAATGTAATTTTGCTTATCTGGAAGGAGAAAACACTTAGCGTGCAGGGATAAAAACTGACTGTAATTTTGGAATCATCAGCATAAAAATCAATCTCAACAGAAGATTATTTTCAAATTATTACACGGCTTGTGTGAATGCTTGGTTCTGATTGGCCGTTATTGGTCACGTGAGCGACAATGACCTCCGACGCGTACATTATCCCGTACTTGTTCTCCAGCGTAATCTGACCATTCCATGAATGGGTGGTTGCGATCGTGTAAGTTAGAGCTGCTGTGACGATTTCCTACCACTGGGAGTTCTGATTGAGTTCCTATCTGTCATGTGTCCAGTTACCGAAATGTTATTGTGAGATGGGGGTTCCCACATCGTGCTAGCAATCCAATCCGTAGGGGGCGCTGTTACGCAGCAGCGCAGTCATACAATATCGCATGGACAATAAATATTGATTAGTTGGCTTGTTACCTTGGCTGTGACGAGTATTCCCCCCCGCCCCCCAGTAAACGACGGTTTATTTTCAAGCAGTCGTCGGTATTATAGTGCTTTATTTCTCCCCTTCTCTGGTTCTGGTCGCTTTATTCCGCCTCTGTTTTACCGGACATCTGTGAAGCGGCTATAGCAGCATGCTAGCCGGTGAAATTTGCGGCGAAATCGTAACTGCTTTTACTTTGACCGACCAAAGCAAAAAGCGCCTCACCGAAAATTCTGCTAGAGTACAAAAAAGGGGAACAAAAAACGTCTTACCCTTTAAAGTGAATGTTTCGGAAACCTCACGCTCACCATGTTTATCCGGTTTGCCGGACAGCTGTGACGTCATCAACTGACACTTGTGGGGAACTTGTAAAGAACAAGTTACCATATTGCAGTCAAAGATGTCGATAAACCGCCGATTAAGTTCCTGTAAACGCGCGAAATTTGACGATATTTGTGTGCCTTATCCTGTCTTGTTTCATACTAAAAACAAAACGTTTCATAGGGGAAATATCAAATACAGATGGCTTAGTGGATAAATAAGTATTTCATTTGTAAACAGCAAATGAAAGCTTTGGTCAGTTTCGTCCTAAATCGTTTAGTATTAGTAACACAACTATTAATTTTGCGAAGTCAAACATCTATAGGGAGCGATCTGGACAAATTTTGCAGAGGCCGCAACCTACAGTATTTCTTTGGGTCAAGTTGTGGTTGTTTTGAATTGATGCTCACGATTGATGATTATCTACTTACAAAACAAAACAAAACAAAACAAAACAAAAACCCTCCTCAGTTGTGAGAATGGGAGTGGGCACCACTCCCTCGTCAGCATCATCATATCAGTTTGATGTGGAGGGGGGAGCATGGAGCTGCAGAGACCGTTAGATAGGACAGAGTTTGGTGAGCAGATATAAAAGGTATTGTGAAGTCTCTGATAAGCTGAGTTAACTAAAGGTTCATCTTTCACAAAGAGTGGGGGAAGGTCCTATGGTGCAAAAGTGTGCCTCACTGCTAAAGACGCTCCAGAGTGTATAGGTCACTTTAGGAAAGTGAGGTTAGAAAATTCTCAGCGTCACTTAAAAGCGGTGTCTTTTGGGCTGACCCACAGAAACAAACTGCCTCAGTCATGTAAAATCAGTTAGGTGCGGTCGGGGGACGCAGGGAAGACCATGCCTCACCTGTCATCATGGAAAGATAAATAAGAAAAATGAAAGAATTAACTGAAAGGTTGTATCTATTCAGAGATTTGCATTATCAAGTGTTTTTTTTCTTTTCTTTTACATAACATCACTGGTTACTCCGAAGCTTAGGTGGGCAAACTATGGCCAATGGGCCCCGTCAGGGCTGATCGTCTTTTTGATTCGGCCCCCCCGAAGATTGGTATAGAATACCCAATTTTGACTGCATTGAAAATAAACAATGAAAACTACACCGTCAAAGGTAAGTGAACAACAAAACTGGTCTGTTAACGTTTCTGTTCGACATGTTGGCACCTTGTGCTTATGCGGCCCGTAAAAGTCAATGTGGTCCCTGAGCCAAGATGTTTTCTCATCCCTGCTCTGAAGGATTCATATGTCTGTTAATGTGTCTGTGATGAAGTCAGTGCCTCACAAGCCATTACGCCCAGTATATTCATCAATCTATCGGCCTGCGCTGCCTGCACAGACTCAAAATGTAGGAGCCACAGTCAGACTGTATTCAAGGTACATAATTGCTGTGGTCAGTATATTTGAGCATTCAACTCCAAATACGGAAAAAGAACTTATCACACCTAAATGTTCAGTGAGATAAGTGGCAAGCTAAGCCAAATGGTCACTTCCTCTACACTTTCATGCAGGAGTGACTCGCTCAGCGCTCCAACAGAGCTACACTGACGCTCAGTGGAAAGTCAGGGTAACTAATTCAGTTCACACACCGAAAAGCTCAGATGAATAAATCTGTGACACAGAACTAACACATTAATCTAAGGCTTAATAAAAACTCTCTGTCTGATAAAAACTCATAATGTCTTATGAGATGTGAGGTCAGAGAGGATTTACATATAAATTTTCAATCAGAGCAGCAGTTCTGTTCGAGCAAATGGATGGAGCAAATACATCTTTCCCCTGTTTTATTGCAGGCAGAAGGGAAGAACTTGTGCACTTGGACTCGTGGCAAACTGGAGTCGGCCAGTGAAGATGTACCAGAGGGGGCATGGGGGGCAGTGTGGTCCCTATGATCCTCTACGCCATCCTATATGTTGCAGGTCCTTTTGGTTGATGGCGGTGCAGCTGGTGGACCACACTGTGCAGCATTATGTCAGGATGGACGAATGTTAGAAGTTGACCAGCAGGGGCGAGGGGATGTGAGACTGTCTGAGCTTCCTCAGAAAGTGAAGTCTCTGGTGGGCCTTCCTCAGTTGGGCAGATGTGTGGGTGGTCCAAGTCAGGTCGGCTGATATGTGAACTCCAAGGAACTTGAAGCTCTCCACTCTCTCCACCTCCTCTCCCCTGATGGAGAGGGTGGGGAGCACTGACTTGGATTTCCTGTAGTCCACAATCAGTTCTTTGGTCTTGGATGTCTTGAGGTCAAGGTTGTTTTCTAGGCACCAGTCAGTCAAGTGCTTAACCTCCTCCGTGTAGGCTGACTCGTCATTGTCCTTAATCAGTCCCAGAATGGTGGTGTTGTTGACGAACTTGATGATGGTTTTTGTAGGGTGGGGGATCAGTCATGTGTGAAGAAGGAGTAGAGGAGGGGGTTGAGGACGAACCCCTGTGGGGTTCCAGTGTTCAATGTGATTGTAAAGGAGGTGCAGTCTCCTATCCTGATGCGCTGGAGTCTGTTTCTGAGGAAATCCTAAATCCGCACAGTGAACTGCCTAAGCCCAATTTGCCCAGCTTTGTGATCAGTTTGTGGTGGACAACTGTGTGAAAAGCCAAGCTGAAGTCTACAAACAGCATCCTCACATAGTTGTTGCTCTGGTTTAGGTGGATGAGGGCTGTGTGGAGCGCCGTCATGACGGCATCCTCTGTCGACCTGTTCGCTCGGTAGGCAAATTGATTCTGGTCGAGGTCAGCAGGGAGGGCACATACATGCTCAGTCCCAATCATCAACCATCTCTGTCAACCCTCTCGCTGTGAGGCAAGAATTCTGTTGATATTACTGACAGCATAGCTTCCCCTCTTCACCCTTAGAAAATGGCAGTGGACAGAATCATGCAGTGCAGATTAGCTGCACTAAATCGTCAGACACAAGCTGGTCAACTGAATTGTCTTTGTTTGCATTGGGCAGTGCTACTTCTTTGTGCTCGATGCGCAAGAGAGAGAATGTAGATTCTGTGTCCAAAAAACTATAGGTCACGCCGAGATGTCGCCAGCATGCAGATGTGAAACAGATTTTGGGCTGACAGCCAATCAGAGACAACTCATGCAAGTCTGCATTGTTCCCTGCAATGAATCTCTCCTTCTATGCATGTTGGTGTATCAGTGAATCTGTCTCACCTCAACGCGTACTTGAGATTCAAGATTGAAATTTAATCCCATCATTTTAATGCTGTGTATCACTTTAATCATGCTACGCATGACCTGCAGATCAACAGATGGTAAACCTTCCCTTAATCTTCATCTAGACAGAGATTTCAGCGACAGTGACAGACGTATGCATGAAGGAACAGCTCCAAAAGCACACAAATGAAATGACAAAATAGGCTGTCAGGCACCAGAATTCTATATTTGCTTTGGGTATTTCTCGATCTCACTTTCAGTTTTGTATTTATATCCAACACCACAATTCTACAATGGGTTGAGAGTTGGTGCTTGTCCTGCAGAACTGGGCTGACACAGGGGCTGTCCATGTACCAGTGAAACCCCTTGCAACAGTGTGTGTCGTTCTGGTTATGACCGATAATGTTGACTGATTGGTGGTTTCAGTTCTTCTGTATTGTGCCTGTTTCCCGTGTCCTCTTTCCGCAGTTCATTCAGATTGCTGTCTTTCTGTTTGGGGGTTGTGTCTCTCCCTTGTTTGCCAGTCTTCTCCCCTGTCGAGCGTTTCTCCTGCCATTCTTCGTACCTCACCTGTTTCTCCTTGTATTCTGAGATTAGCGCACCTGTCTCGTGTGTTCATTCACCCCTGTCCTTCCCATTGTGCTTAATGGTTGTAACACTGTTGGTGCCGTAAGTAGTCCCATAAGTCAGCATGCCCTAAATGGTCTAGCCGTCAGGATCCCTGGTTTTCACCCTTGTGGCCCGGGTTCGACTTCTAGTATTGGCATTGAGTTGGGCAGCAGTGGCTGAGTCTCAGTCTCAGCTGAGACTGAGACGTGGAGGCCATACTGGGTGGCTGGAAGGTGATTCTTGTTCACCACCTGAGCATTACCAAGGGTCCATTAGGCAAGGCACCTGCTTGGGGTGTAACCACTGCATGCAGCCCCACAGAATCCCTTCCATTCTGCATGACTTGTTTCCTTCGATGATTGTCCCTGTGTTCATGTGCATATCATTCCATGTAAGGATTTGAATTGATAAACAGAGTTTTGAAATCATAATTTCTCCCCCGGGAGATGAGTGAAGTGTGTCATCTTTGTTTTCTTCTCAGCCGTGTAGAGCAATTCTCATTTTCAAACTGTTCCCATGTCTTCGCTCCTTGCCACCTTTGATGTTTAGCTTTGCATGGGAATTGTGTTTGAGTTTGCATCTTTGATTCATTTGCCAGTTTATTTCTGAAGTCGTCTGCCCCTGAACCTGTTTCATACCATGTGCTCTGTGCTCCCAAGTTTAAACTGTTTAAACAGGGAGTTTGACTTTGCTCCTCCCCCTTACTTTAAAGGAGACACTGTTGAAAAGAAAGGATACAGGGGAGGAGCAAGCATAATGTGGAATTTTCTTCACACTGGCCATTTGTAGTTCATCAGAGATAAAAAAAAAATGGTAGAGACTAGGGTGGGACATGAGGGCTAGCTCTGATGTACAGGATGTACTGAATGTGTAGCAGCGATTCAGGGTAAATTCAGGTCAATTCTGTTGAAGACTATCCAATGAAAGAGTTTTTGTGAAGCTCTGTTCGGCATCTGGTCTGCCACATACTGTAGGGCCTTTGTCACGCAGGCTTTGGCTGGAATGTGAATCAGAACAATTTGGAACGCCTGTAGTGAATAAAGTGCTTAGCAGAGCTTCAGCAGCAGATGGTTTCCCTCCATCGATTCTTTGGGTTATGGGCCAGGCACTTAACTGCAATTCTATTTATCTTGTTTCTACAGAGCTCAAACCCACAATCCCTGGCTTGGGAGGCCAGTGCCTTATCCATTAGGCTACTGGGGCTTGCACAGCGAAGTTGTATGCGTTTCACATTCAAAAAGAGTGAATGGCATGAGAAAAACTTGTTTTTAAAGCACATATATTTTGACCTGTGCTGCTGTAAGTAGATTCAGGCTGTGTGTTTTATTTTGCTGCAGGCATTGTACCCCTCCTTAATGGATGGATGTACACGCTCACCACTTGAATAACAAATTTATCACATTCAAATTGTAGACCAGACCAGACAAGGTAGGGAGCCACATGAAAAGCACCAAAAGCAACTTCTGGATTACTTGTCATTGTTAAGGAGACTTCTTCGTCTCCGGATGTCTTCGGATGGAAATCGGGGAAAGCACAATATCAACAAATTCACATTGATTTTCCTGCTTTGCCGCTGCGAGAGACTTGGGCTCATGCTGGGCACTCTCTTTAGATCCTGAGAACGCAACGTCTCTAGCTGCACTGGTTTCGTACAATCGAACATTAATTTTGAAGATGACCTCTTTTCATGCCATCACGGGATGTGACGAGTGATGCATAATTGATCATATTCAAGATAGAAAACATTTCCAAATCAATGCGAGGGTTTGAGGTCCTTTACTTTGCATGAGAACAGCAGATTACTGTCATTATACTGTGGCTGAGAGAACAAAGAAGGATGGAGGAAGAAAAACGTGAGAAAGTCCTCACTGTGGACATGACCATGACGTTATCTGCTGAGGATGGACAGGAGTCCTTTGCTGCCATCATCTCCTCGGTCAGAGCTTTAGGGAATGAGGCCAATTTAGGGCCAGGAGGCAAAGCATTGACTGAGCAGAGAAAGTTAAGTCCAAGAACATGTACGAATACAAGCACTGCATGAACACAAACAACAAAATAAACATGAGCAATGTGTTGCTGGCCACTTACATATCACTTAACTTGGCCTTTGTGGCTGAGATCCTCCACACACAACAAATCACTGACAGACTTGTCAAATGTCTCCAAACTACAAAGTGTTTGTAAACTTTGTTGCGATGATCTCATATTCCAAATGATCATGTGTGGCACAAACCGTCCAAACTTTGGAAACTGAAATTTTCTCAATCTGTCCTTGATATCTTCAACCACCTATGAGGAGATGAACTATGACAAACTATGCGGTATGTGTCACACCTCCTGTTTAAATTGATCTGTACCTTGGCCCTCTTTGTGCCTCTCCTCTCTTTCTCTGTTTGTCTAGCCTATGATAGTGACAAGTGATATTTCTTCCCATACACAAAGCTACACAACGAGCATCACCACTGTCTCTCAAGACAACTTTTGTCTCCACCCATCTCACCGTCCATACTTCGCAGCACATTATTATTCCACCTTTCACCTTGTCGCCACAACCATCATCTTGATTTCTTGGATGCTGTGTATATCGCCTTGTGTGTATATACAGTACCTCTCTGTCTCCCTCTCTCTCTCTCTGCACACACACACACACTAGATTGTTAGTAAAATCCTGTCCTCCCACCAGTATTTCTAGTGTGTTTGTCGAGGCAGAATATCTATTTTGCCTCTCTGGGGGTGTCCTCCTTTTTCCTCTCTGGTCCTTTTTTGGGATTTCTTCCTTGTCTGTATAGAAAGCTCTGGTCTTGGTCAGGCCATGTCTATGTGTCCCTGTAAGTCCCATTGAAATATTGTCTGCGCTATTGGGCTATATAAATAAAACCAGCTGATAACCCTGCAGAATAGCGGAAAAAATCTTTCTGTCCAGTCTTGTAGAACACAGAGGTCCTCTTCGTAAATCTGAAACCATAAGGTAATTCCTGGGGATATTTGAAGAGAAGGTCAGGGAGGCAGGATTGAGATGATTTGGTCACGTACAGAGGAGAGATAGTGGATACATTGGACAGAGGATGTTGGAGATGGAGCTTCCAGGTCGGAGGAGGTAGAAGACCACAGAGAAGGTTCATGGATGTACTTTAGGAAGAAATGAGGGCAGTGGGGGTTTCAGTGGAAGATTGGAAGGACAGATAAAGCTGGAGAAGGATGGTTCGCTGCGGCAAAAATAGGAAGAGAATGAAGAAGAAGAGGACGAAGAAGAGGAGAAAGAAGAAGAGTCCGAAACTGACTGTCCACACTCAGTGGAACAACACGCCAATCACGACCATCGGCAGGCAAAGTTACTTTTCCATCTGCAACTGCCTTTCATGTGAGGAAAATATTGGATTAGACTCTGCTTCCATTCATCATCATCATCATCTATAAACATTTATCTACATTTTTAATAATTTTGGTGATAAGATTAACCTCAACTCCTCTCAGAGGTGGAGGAGTGTAAGCTTGACTTACACTGTGAGATATAACTGACAACTGAGGAGGTGAGTCACCTTAACATGACGGCTGGTATTTTGGGGCTCTCAATTTTTTTATTTCATTTTTCACCAAGTGGCTCTAGGACACGATACAATGCTTGTGGACACGATGCATGTAGAATTTCTGGAAATCCTATTAAAAAATGTCAATTTCTCTGTGGAATTGAAGTGAGACCATATTGATGCCCAATGGGATTAATCTGAGATTGAGATCATAATCAAAATTTAGTGAGCAATAAAAAAAGGCAATTCATGACAGATGGACCTCATCAGCATTCTAGTGGCAGCCTCATTTTCGCTGGTATGACCCAAAAGGGAGAAGTTTAATTTTTGAGGCGTGCTGCATTCCGGTGCTGCTGACTTGAAGCTGCATGAATAAATGATGCTGCTGACTGTAAAAAAGGCAACGAGACGCTGCATCTGTCTGCGCACACAAATGGTGTCTGAGCAGCAGAGCTCCAGCCGGCGTGGGTGAAGCCAAGCTGAGGGGGGGAGACGAGGAGAAAGAGGAGGGGGAAGCGAAAGAAGGAGGGGAAGAGGAGGGAACGGCCCGGCCAGAGCGGGATCCGAACATCTGTCCTGGCCTGAGTCCTCCGGGCGGGTTGGGAGACACCGCAGGCCGCCCTCCGCAGGCATCTCTCGTCTGGACCGTCGTACACAGCTGCAGCGCCTCTTCACCCTCATCCCCCCCATAACGCTAAGACCACCGCGGGGCTGCTTTTTCGATTGCATTTTCCTGCTGATTTTCTTCCGCCCTCGCGCATTGGACACGATCACAGGCGTCGGGGCGCGTTTTCTTTGCCGCAGACGCAGCGCGGAGCCGCGTCCTTTATGGGCCTGTTCATGGATTTCTTGAAGGGCATCGTCGGTTCCTCCGGCCGTCAAGTCGGGGCATCCAGCCCGCATTACTCGGAGCAGCGAAATCATTTCCAAAATTAGCCGATCGCAGAATGCTGCCGGCCATTGCAGGGGGAGAGAAGCTCCGCAGCAGTCTGCTCTGACTCCGGCTGATGTTCATCTCAGAGGTAATTTCGATCTCCAGAAAATGTGAATCGGGGGGCAGTGGGGGGAGGGGAGGGGTATCTAAGCCCCGACAGCTCCCCGGTGGAAAAGTGTCCTCGGTGGGGCGCAATATCGACTTGAAGTTGTCCACCAAGAACCGTCGGAGAGGGATCCGATGTGTGGAATGCGCGTGAGATGGTAGACAACCGCAAGGTCAAAAAGCGCCTGACTTGGACGAAACGCAGTCTCCACCCTGTTTCCTCCACAGGTGAACGAGAAAAGCGCCGCTAATGTCCCGGTTTGTCTGTCTCACCTGGGTAAAAACCCGTCATGTTACGCAGCCAGGGTAGAGTGTGCCGAGGCTTAGTGTCTTCAACCCTCCCTATAAGTGACGGAACGAGGACGAGGCTTCAAATGCCTCAGATATTACATGTCTGATCCACATTTCATCATGTGATCTGTGCGCTCAGGTGTGTGAGAGGAAAGGTCAGGTCGTTTATTACGGCTGAGCCGTCTCGTCTCGCCTTGTTGTGTGTTACTTCTTGCATATGTCATAATTCATGAGAGCCCCAGGCTGTTGGGAGTGAAACAGGCCCATGCCTCGCTCTGCTGTGCTGTTACGCACTCGTTCGCCTTCACACCGATGCGGATGGAGTGATATTGTCACTCTTGCGTGCACACCCAGAATTCCTCCGTCTGTGTGGCTGACCCAAATTCTCCCGCCTCACGAAGCAAGCCTCGTGTTTTGTTGCTTACTTTTGTTCATTCGAACATGTGGGGATCTGCAGGCCTACATATTGTGGGCACTGTGTGTGTGTGTGTCTGTGAGTGTGTGTGGATCGAGAGCTTCACCGCGCAAATCCAGATAAATCAAGAGATAACACAACATTACGCTGCGTGAGGTGGGAAACAGGAGCTGCCGGCGATCATCTGCACCATGTTGTCTTTGTTTTCTCACGTTTACAGGCTTCACAACTCGATGAAGAGAAATATCTCCTCTTTTTACACTTCGTAGAGACAACAGGAAAGAAATCGATTGCCCAAGATCAGCTGACTGGGTTGAAATTCTGCAGACCTGTGGGCAATTTTGGGCAATTTATTTTTAAAAGGATGTATTGATATTCAGGTGTAGTCTTCAAGGATTCTGAATTCGTCTGTCACGTCAAGAGAATCTCACATCAGAGGCACTTCACATCAGTGATCAGCATCTCAATGTTGGTGGCCTTCTGTCTTCGCCTCGGCCTTGGCGTCATGTCAAACGTGATGAGTTTATTTTGAGTTTGTTGTCACGCTGATGTCCTATTCATGGAATGCTCATCATGTCAAGCTAGCTCCGAATCTCCTCTGACGCTGTGCAGAGGAAAACACTCAGAATTACAAGGAGGAGTTGTAATGCTGTTGAACAGCACTTCTATTGATGCAGTGGGGTCTGCTTGGTATGCTGTCCCGTCAACACACACACACACAGGCACATGCACACGCACACACACACATACACACACACACACACAGAGGGATTCACACTGCAGCACATTGGTCTGAAATGAGATGACACCATAAATCCCACCTACACCGTCAGACATCATTTATTTTCACTTGTGAAAATAGATTCATACTAATGATCTCCGTGCACATCCAGCGTGGTATTTTCCCAGATGTTTTCCGTCCAATGTCTCCATATCATCGCAGAAGCTACGAAAGCGCTATAAACCGCCCGTCTAGCCGGCGGCCAAAACCAATTAGCCAGCTGTCCCTCCTTGTTGTGAGGACTAAATATTACCTGGTGATGTGAAAGCGAGCCAGTGATCACATCTCAGAGCCAAACTGACATTTTCTGTGTTGCCATGGCATCGAGGCTGTCACCCAGCAGCTATCACATTCGAATACTGGCAGACTGGAGGAGAAGGGTGTCACAGGATGAACCCGCCGTCATAAAGTCAGAGGAGCTAGCTGGGCCATACCGTCAACGTTTGCTTGGGATGTTTGGATTCAGGCTTTGGAAAAAAAAAACTCCAACCCCCCATACCCCCCAAAGAAAACAGACAAAAAAAACAAAAAACATCCAAATGAAAAAAAACACTATTCAATTTCTTCCACTTGAGGCAAAATATGATCTGCCTCAATAGATACTACAGCCCCATTTTGTCTGTTGAGTCAGCTAGCTGAGTACCTACTTCACTGTTTCAGAGAGACAATTTTTTTTTTTTTTTATCCTTTTTACTGTAATACAATAGCTGACTTCAACCAGCTGCTTTTGGTAGTAATTCTGGAAAGGTGGTTCCCGGACAGAGACACCGCCACCTCACGGCGTGACATTTAATGACGAAGAATGCGCTGAATGAATTAATTGACTATCTAATTATCTGCTCACATACATGATGGATGCAGCTTGTTATGCAAATGTATGCGAAAAGCTTGTTTTAAATGCAACCTGGAGTAGGACGAGACTGATTCTACCTGCCCTCTCGCCGTGGGGAGCACCGTCCTATTTTCCTCATGAAACTCATTTCCTCATGAAACTCATTTCCAAGAGATTTTTTCATGAGCAGAGGAGAGGCAGGTGCCCTCATGCATCCAAAGCCTCCCTGTCGAGGGGAGAGGGAAATTTGACCAGCAACACACTGGGCCTACAGTATATGACCGTGGATTCCCAGAGACCCCCAGCTAATTCTATATTGCCACATATTTGGACACATAGCAGCTAGGAATGTTTTTATTATCTATATCTCTGCTACAAGTGGTCATGTAATAAGCATTTTCACAGAACCGTCTTTTATTGGTTACGTTTATGGGGAATGGATATTCTGGCCTGTGTGCTAGAAATGTCTTAAGGCAGCTTCTATTACAATCCAGTAGATCATTCCTTGTACACACATGCACACAAACATGGTCAACAGTTCAGTTTAATGTGTAACACATTGTATGAACGACACTTAAAATTGTTGGAAGTCAAATTTACAGTTGAGTGCAGGCATACCACACAAAAAGAGAAAAAAGCGCCATAAAGTTGTCATGACATAGTTCCCTGTTTCTATGGTATTTTTGTGCATCCGTGGTATGTATTCCAGTCTGTTAACAAAGATCCTTATAGATTCCGGATAATGGGTGTGTGACTCTTGACATTTTTATTTGATCCCAGATGAACTGCAGGACAAGACAATAACTTTTTGTTTTTGAGTAATTTGAATATCATTTTCATCACGCAGTGATGAGTTTTATACTGCTCACAAAAACAAAGGGAACGCTAAAACAACACATCCAAGACTCAATGAATGAAATATTCCAGTTTAATCATCATACTGCGGAAAATGAAATAAAGATGAAAATAAGAATGATCAATCGGTGTTGTTCCCTGACTGGACAAGTTGATTTAACAGAGGTGTGATAATCATTCGTTACATTGTGTTGTTTAGGTGTTCCCTTTATTATTTTTGAGTAGTGTATGTTAAAGCCATCAAAAGATACATTAACAAATCTTAAGGATGCTCCCAGAGTGCGTAATCATTTGAGAATCATAAAACAATCCCAAAATAGGCTGAGCCGTCCTCCCTGTGCTGCTGTGTCCCCAGCTAATGTACATTTAGGCCTCTTGTACAATTCTCGATGAGGTCCCTGCTGAAAGTGGGTCAGGCGAGTCACTGATGTAGTGCTGCCCTATTCATGAAATTGTTACATCGCCGCGTTTGCTCAAACCATGTCGTTGCTCCACTTGCTTTTGCTCGCCTTTTCAAAGCGATCCCTTTTCCACCGTGTCAACTCGTGATGCGTTTCATGCTTCCACCAAAATGTAGCTGCCGTCAGTTATTCACATTTTACCACATTCATGGACAACTCATCCTCTCCTTAGTGTCACCCATTTGGTGACATTTTCCCCATGCTCGCCGTGTCACAGCTCAGCAAGAACAGTGGGTTCACAAGCACGAAAGAGGCAACTTGACTGGCTCGTTGCTGAGACGAGATTTTAGAACACGTGCTCCAGGACCTACTGCTGACAACGGTGGCATATCTAGCAAACCTGATGGAGCAATCATAAAAAATCAGATTGTACGGTCTGCGTTCCAAACTAGCCACTGGATTATTGCCTTAGTTTTCTGATTGAATCTCCTGTTGTCTGCTCAAATTGAGTAGGTGTTTAGTTCTCACTGGTGTAATAGGCCCCGTAGGGCTCAACGGCATATGTCGCTCTCAGTCTGATACCTCACATGCTATGGTACCTGCAGTGCTGTGATCTGACCTCTGTGTTCTTTGTGTTATGTCATGTTACATTCCAGACAAGGTCTCATCAGATCTATTGTGTCTTATACCTCATCTCAGTTCTGTAATAAGTAAGAGTAACAGAAGAGTGAGGAGAGAGAAAATCAATACGGAGGCACTGCACATCCGCAGTGGACAGCTGGCCTAATCTGTCTTTCCTATCGGAGATATGATCCACAGAGATATCTCTCTAATTCTGATAGGCACTGTCCTGCCAGTGCCGACTTTTAATCCTCAATGCACAACCACAAAAGGTCCAAGAGTTGTTGGTTCTCAAACTGGCCTCAACCCTCCAAAAAGTGTGAGGGGATCATTTTGAATGCAATATTCAAGGAATACGTTTGATGCTAAACTGGCAACAAATGACAGATGCTTTGTCCACTTTCCTCTTTGATTTTAGGTGCATGAACCTGAAACACAAGCCAGATGGAGTCGCTCCTGGTTTACCTGATAGTCTTTGGCATGGCAGTGAAGGCGCACAAAGTCCAGATATGCCCTAAACGCTGCGTCTGCCAGATGCTGAATCCCAACTTAGCCACCCTGTGTGACAAAAAGGGGCTTCTGTTTGTACCTCCGAACATCGACAGGCACACAGTGGAGATGCGGATGGGAGATAATTTTGTGACCACCATTAAACGCAAAGACTTTGCGAACATGACCAAGCTGGTGGACTTGACTCTCTCTCGAAATACCATTGGTTCCATCGTGCCACATGCTTTCAAAGACCTGGAGAACCTACGAGCCCTTCACCTTGATAGTAACAGGCTAAGTCACATCACCAATGACACCTTCAGCGGGATGTCCAAGCTGCATCATCTTATTCTCAATAACAACCAGCTGACTCACATCCAGATTGGCGCCTTCAATGACCTGACAGCCCTGGAGGAGCTGGATTTGTCATACAACAACTTGGAAAGTGCCCCATGGGTGGCCATTCAGAGGATGGCCAACCTCCATACCCTAAACTTAGACCACAACATGCTCAGCTACATCCCAGAGGGCACCTTCTCTGGACTGCAAAAGCTCAAAAGACTGGATGTGACTTCAAACAAGCTCCAGAAACTTCCACCGGACCCTGTGTTCCAGCGGGCTGGGGTCCTTGCCACCTCAGGAATAATGGGCCCTTTGTCATTCGCTTTGAGTTTCGGGGGTAACCCACTGAGGTGTAATTGTGAGCTGTTGTGGTTGCGAAGATTGCGTCGGGAAGATGATTTGGAGACGTGCGCCTCGCCGCAGCACCTCGCCGGACGCTACTTCTGGACTGTTTCAGAGGAAGAGTTCCTCTGTGAGCCTCCACTCATCACCAGGCATTCCCAGGTATGCACACAAGACAAAGCTCAGAGCAGATGCTGTGTAAGGTCAATTCTGAGACATAAGTGGACTGACACTCCAAATATTAGCCAGATTCATCCAGACAATTCATGTCACGGGTTACCATCACACATACAACTCCCCATGCTATATTTGTGCATTAGAACTGTGGAGGCAACTGCTCAAAGAGAGCAATTCATTTTCAGAGGTGTTCTTGTTCTGAGTGGGATTGTTTATGAACCACAATTTGTAGATCCCCACAAAGCTGTCAGATCAAATGTGTTTTAAACAGTGAATACAGTCATTATGTATTTTAACGTCATTCTTTCACAGGGCACCACACGTAAACTGCCACGTGCTGTACATTGGTGATGGAAATAATTCTTGTTAATGTTATCGGGAGCAATTACAGGTGACATTTGAGGCACTGTGAAAGCACATTCAAATGATCAGTGACGTGGTAATGTTGTGTACAGCCTTCTGCACAGACTTATGTAGCATTCATAATAACGTCAGACTGGAACCTGATCTGGCAGTAAGCTTTTAGCTGTTATTAGTATTGAGAATAAAAGGATCAGTCACAGTCACACGGCAGCGCACACATCTTCAGCTTCATGAGCTGCAATTACTGTGTTATTCAGTGAAAATAATTGCGTGTGTAACATGTCCACAGCCTTCATTCTGTTCATTGATGAAATGTCGGTCGCTCTGTCAACCAAGCTGACCGTCACTTGTCCATGTCTCAGGAACTTCACGCCTTGGAGGGTCAAAGTGTGACTTTGCGCTGCAAAGCCAGGGGAGATCCAGACCCAAACATTCACTGGATTGCCCCTGGTGGACGCCTGCTGTCCAACTCTTCCAGGGCTGTTGTCCACAATGATGGCACATTGGATATCCTGATCAGCACAGTCAAAGACTCTGGTCTGTCCGCCTCTGCTTGATCTTCTTTTACGTTTGCGTGTGTGTGCCTGTAGCTTCGACAAGAGCTGGAGAGTGAAAGCGATTAACATCAGAATTGTTTTTCTCTTTTTTTGTTGTGTGACATATTTTGTCATAATTATTGAGCCATTGGCAAGATTGTGTGCATCTGTGACATTGGTTGAATGAAGATGCAAATTGTTACCTGGTGGACCGATATGGTTCAGGTCTGGCAGCTGAACATGCAACTGTGTGCTGTGTTAACACAGTGAATTCTGAAGCTTGATTTGGACATCCAAAGATCAAGTCAGATGTGTGGCGATGCCAATTAATTTGTCTGACGTCAGGTCAAGGGAGTTAGTATGTTCATGGAGAGGATACCAAATCCTCTGACTCCTTGGCCACCATACTCAACAATTTATTGTATAATTCAGAATCACATCCACTGTTCGTCTGATGGTCTGCGTGGGACTCGAGTGCACAACTGCACAGACATCACAGGGTTTAGCTTTAAATTCCATAGTCCAACAAGCAGAAACAGAGTCCAGGCAAATGCAGGGTTTGGGGACAGACAGACACAGGAAGACAGACAGACACAGGCAGACAATCCAATACAACAGGAAAATTGGTCAAAAACAGGTGGAGTTCGATACCTGGTGCAGGCAGATAATCCAAGGCAACAGGCAGAAGGCTTAGACATTGACATGGATAGCTGAATGTGGGGATAGGGGAGCAGGGGAGCACGACATGAAGGAGTGGAGGCACTAGCGTGGCTACATAGCGTGGGCTAGTGGGGGCGGCAACCTCAAGCACCTCAAGCCCTAATGGGTGCTTGTGGTGCTGAGGGAGGCTGGACCGTCTTATTTACAGAAATATTGAAGGTGTAGTCCTTCTACAAGGACTATGGTTTGCCCCACGGTCTAATCCCTGCTGGCTCTGTTTGGAAACCCTCCCTATGGTGACCTTAGGTTGCGACTCGTAGGCTTTTCCCCAAATGCCCACACCACCTCAGATGACTCAGAGCATCAGCTCTGCTTTTATTCTTTCATGGATGACTAAGCTTTTTATCCAATTCTTAAGGGAGATACCGGCCGCCCTCTGGAGGAAACCTGTTTAAACTGCCCGCATCCCCAATCTTATTTTTCTGGCTCATGAATCAGAGTTCATGGCATTGGATGAGAGTAGAAACAAGGACTGGCTATAGATATGGAGCTCTGACTTCATGCCACAGTCGTCTGGTAGAGTGGTTTTAAGTAGGGATGTCCGATAATATCGGCCCACCGATATTATCGACCCGATATAAGCATAAAAATTTAATATCGGTAACGGATTTTTTGCTTTAAAACTGATAACATAAAAACCGATATAAATACAACAAGGCTTGTGTTACACTGAAAAAGTGCCTATGCGCTCCTGAAGCGTTTACCGGCGCACATATATCGGTATCTGTAAATTGAGAGTTGGACAATGTTGGCATATCGGATATCGGCAAAAAAGCCAATATCGGACATCCCTAGTTTTAAGTATGTGACATATGTCTTTTCCATTTTGTTTCAGAAATGATCATTCCATTTTTCTTGTCATCTTACATGCTTTATTTACTATTTTGTTCTTTTTGCTGAGATTTGTACCTTCTTTCTTATCTTCAGATCATCATTTGTCTTTTTATCATAAATGACATCAGTCAACACTGATTAGTGGATGTATGACAGCTAGTTTTAACAACATAATTGATATCAATGTTCCCAGAATGCCATTCAATTGCAGATTTAATGAATATGTGTCCTGCAGTACCAATATGAGTGACATAATACACTCCAGGAGAGCAATAATCATATTCATCTACATTCCAGGTTCCTTCACCTGCGTTGCTTCTAATCCTGCTGGCGAGGCCCAACAAAAGGTGGAACTGGTTATTGCTAAACTGCCCCATATCACCAACAGCACCGTCATAGAGCAGGAATCTGACCCTGGATCGTCAGATATTGCCACAGTGACAAAGAATGGTGCAGAGTCGGGAGGGGTTCCCCTGGGCAACGCTAAGACAAGTCACGAAAAGAAAGTGGTGATTGCTGAGGCAACCTCAACTTCCGCTCTGGTCAGGTTCAATTTCCAGAGGGTGATCCCAGGAATCCGCATGTTCCAAATCCAGTATAATGGCTCCTACGATGATTCACTGGTCTACAGGTAAGATAACCTTCATACTCGCTATGGTAGAATTGAGTTTTTTTCCTGGTAGGGAATCATCACATCGCAGAAAGAACCACTATACGGTGTCAGGTAGTGTATAGCCACTCAAACTATAAAGGGCCACATGATGAATGGCGTGATTATTTGTCAAGCAAACGTCAACATTAAACTATGAGATGGCAATCAAGCTGTAATTCTAATACATTGGATATGTTTGGCTTTGAAAACCTCCTGAATATTGAAGAGAGAGAGAAAGGCACTCATCACTGATCCCTTGCAAATAGTGGAGAGACTCCAATGTAAAGAGGCTGCACGCTGTGAGTTGCGCTCAGAGCATATTGGGGTTGGCTGCCTTGCTAAAGGGCACTTTGGAAGTGCTCAGGCGGTGAACAGGAATCTCTCCAGCCCCTGTTCTTTTATCACCCTCCAGTTCCAAACGAATGTCCCTTACAGACTGAGCCACTGCTGCCTCTAAACCATTAGCAGTGCAAATGGCACATTTAATAATGAACTTTTTGGAATCAATCTCAGGCGGTGAGAATGCAATAATGACTAGATTCAGTGCAACTTAAATAGCTGGAGGACACATGAATGATTGTGATGTCATTTCCTCCTTTCCTTTTGTAAAAATGGGGTTGGATAATAAGATTGGTTATCCATTACTTGTCATGTGACCCTGTATTCTACCACGGCTTGTCTGGCAGGATGATCCCACCGAGCAGTAAGAGCATTCTGGTCAACAACCTTGCAGCCGGCACACATTATGATCTCTGCGTGCTGGCGATCTATGATGATCAAGTGACCGCGCTTACAGCCACAAGGGTGATTGGATGCATCCACTTTGTCACCGAGCCGCAGTACCTGAAGTGCCACTTTATGCAGTCGCAGTTCCTCGGCGGCACCATCGTGGTCATCATCGGGGGAATTATCGTGGCATCAGTGCTGGCGTTTATCATTTTCCTCATTGTGAGGTACCGGGAATGCAACCAGGGGGACGTAGATAAGGTCAGACATGTGTAATTCCCTTTGTTTTGCTTGCTCAGGGTTGTAGAGTTAATGCCTGCACTTCAGTTTGTGAGTGTCTGTTATTTTGGGATCTTCATCTGTCATCGTTATGAGCTAAATCAGTAGCTTTAGAGATCAATTTATCCATGTATAGTCAAGTGCCTTGAAAACCAACTTCAGTACAACTACTTCCAATCTCTAATTGTTTTATATACAATTATATTCAATATGCTTTTCATTAGATTCTTCTGAATAATAGATGATGAAGATAATGTCAGGTTTCTATTGGGATTTCTTCCTATGTCAAAGTAGTCCCAATCTTAACTTCAAACAGAAGACGAAATCTAGCCTCTCTCCTGGAAAAGGTTCTCACCCTCATTCATGTTGGTAATGATGTTTAGAATCCTCCTCTTTTTCAGGCGCTAGAAATGGGGGACATTCGATCAATGAGCAGTGACAGCCAGCTGCAAGGATGCGGAATGCCCAAATCACTGTCCAAGCAAGTTCTTCGTCCTGAAAAGAGTGACAAAGACTGTCTCAGAGTCTCCCTGCCTCCTCCTGAATCTGTCAAGCAGCGACTGCCAGTGGCAGTGGCCAACACCAAACCCTCCATCCCTGACTGCACTGTTTCTACCTCAGCTGCCAGCCACAGTTGGCATCCCGCGTCTCCGGGCGCTGCGAGGCCCAAACGTTTCAGCGCTCTTCCCAAACCCATGGAGGGCCATCGAGCCGCGGCACAGGCAGACGTCGAGCTTGACAACAGGAATCGGAATAATTCCTCACAGGTCAAAATTGCCCCAACTGTGGCGTTGAGCGTGCCAGGACACCCTGTCAAATGGACTGCTGCTCCCAGGGGTCAACGACCTAACCAGGCCCCTCGGCACTACATGACTGTGCCTGCAGGCGGAGTTAGGGTGAACCGCAGACACTCCTTGAACGCCAACTCCTTTAAGGAGCACTACTACCTGGCCTATCCCATAAGCGAGGCCAGCCTGCACTCCAAACGCAGCCTGTCAATGAGCAGCGAGCTGCCACAGCTCGAGACCGTGGCAAACACTCGGAGGGGCAGGGACAAGCTCTCCAGGTCCGAGTGGCTTCTGGAGAGTACTTTATGACTTGGTATTTATGTCCCGGATGGTCATATTTTCCTGGACTGTAATTGCGGCCTGGCACAGGAGCGGACAGAGATTTGCTGCCTTGTTTTGAGCCTTCAAGTGCTTAACTGAGGGACACTAGAGCCTCTGTCTTATATTTGGGGGATGGGTGAATGAACAGGGTTATGAGAAATATTTCACATTTTGTTTTGTACCTTATGACCTATCAAAGTGTTCTTTGTAGGGACATTTGTTTAGACTCTGACAAAAGGCACAACAAAGAAAAAAAACACAACTGCATCATGTACAAAACGTGTGAGGTTGCGCAAGAGACTCTGTATCTCTCTACAACCACAAGAGTTCATGTGGCAGAGCCAAGAAATACTGTATAATAACAAAGAAGAGAGGTGAGCAGTGTTGGGGTTGTTGTTCCTGTAGTCTCATTAACCGTCACTTAAAATTGATACAATCTCTGAGGACGTTGGACAACAAGTCCTTGTCTTTGTCTCCACGGGCAGAGTGTAAACTGTCTTGCCTGCCTCAATGATGGTTTGAAGTGCTAGGAATGCGATTTAAATCCCAAAGGTGTGGAATAGAGTGTAGCCAAAAGACTTCTGTCTTTACACCTGAGCACAAAGCAGCATTTTAATACTGCCGTTTGGTTTGAATCAACACCTTTTTAATCGCAGTGTTAATAAAGACGCCGACAGTTAATGAAGTGACATTATGTAAAAGTGAAGTCTTGTTCATTTCCATATTTTTTACTTATTGATGAAATCATATCATGCCAGTGACGACCAATGTAAAATACAACTTGTCGGTGTAAGAATTGATAATCACACGAGGACTGAGGGAGATCAGCTCTTGATTTTGGTATTGTTTCTGTTTGATGTTTATGAGTATAAATAAACGCTGCAAAAAATGCATCAGTCAAGTTTGCTTTGTGTCCCCGTAGACGAATACCACACACCAGCATTCCATCAACAGTTTGTGCTCGGTGGTAGGGAACACCTTGCACAACATCCTGAGCGGCTTCACGTTGCAAATGACTTGACAAACAACATTGAACTACAACATTGAACAGTTTGACCCAAACTGAAGTTTTAAGAGCACATTCTCCAGATCGGAGCACTGTCCTACACTGCAACTTAACACTTAAAATAAAAAATGACTGCATCATTGTTAATTGATTGGATCCTATACAGTACATAATGATTGGTTTTTAGGTCTTAGTTTTTTTTTGGCATCTAGTTGAGCTGTTCGTTTATCTGGCTTGAGGCAGAATTCTGCACAATTTTTACATATGTGACAATGTCAGTGTGGATCATTCTGGAGACAGCTGGTCAGTGGATCATCCTTTGTTGTGACTGTAATGCTTTAGTTCCTCATGAATTAAAGCGTATTAGAAACGGTGGCTGTGTCTGTTTCCAGACAGTCTAAAAGACAGGAAGCTGGGTTGCAGGTGGCAGAGATGAAGATGCTGACTTTGATGTTGGGAGTAACAAGGCTGGACAGGACAAGAAATGAGTCACATCAGGGGAACAGTTCAGGTGGCGCAAAGTAAAGATAATGGAAATACTGAATAGAGGATGCTGGAGTTGGAGCTGCTAAGTAGGAGGAAAAGAGGAAGCCCCATGAAGAAAGTTCATGGATGTAGTTAAGGAAGACATGAGGGCAGTGGGTGTTTCAGTTGATAATAGGCAGGATAGAGGGGGAGACAGGTGATCCGCTGTGGCGAGCTCTTAATAGTGCAGCCAAAAGAAAGAAAAAAAAAAAGGGAGAAGAAGATCATACAGTGTCTTCGCATCAAGGATCATTGTTTTTCTCTCTGCTCATAGCCTTCCTGATTGTTCAAAGGAGGAAGCGCGACAGCAGGAGAACAGTGGCCACACGGGCCTCTGTGTGCGTGTCTCACCTGAATGCCGATGCTCATGGATCATCAAGTAAGCTTAAATCAAAGCCATTTGTAGGGCCTCAGTATCACCAGAGACAGGGCTCCCCACGTGGATGTTTGCAGACAAAAAGGGATGTCAATTGGTGCAATAGGAAATGCTGGTGGAAGGACAGAATAACAACTGCTGTATTATGCATAAAGCAAAGAGAGTGGGTGAGAGAAATGTGTTAACAAGGCCAGATACGCAGAGAAGAAATGATGACTATGACAGATGACTATGTAATGTTATGTCACTCACAGCTAGAACTAGACACGCAATACTTGCTGGATTTGTAAGCTATAGTTGACTATGTCTGGGGGATGAATGGGGCTTAAGGCTACTTTGGTCCCTCTCAGCCAGAAAAGAAAAGATGAACCTGAGCTGAGCAATGTGCACGCTGTGACCAGTCAGAGACACACGATTTCCTTTTGATAGCTGTGCTGTCCTGGCAATGGAAGTGCCGCAGGCGACACATTTTCTGGCCCATTCTGGCCCTACATTGTGTGTATTCACTGTGCTCTACATACTGTAATTCTCTTTGACGTGCATGAAATCCAAAATGAACCTCGGCTCCACTGGCACATATGAAGATTTTTCGACCTCTATTTGTGTCTGCGAACTTCCACAGGCAGCCAAACCACTCTTCAATCCCTGTAAAGCCTTGAGATTTCATTTGATGTTCAAGCGTCGCTCGATCACGGTGATTGCCAGGAGCGATTTCCCATGACGTCTTTCTCAAAAGCACAGTGGATAAATTCATTTTCTGTCATCACTTTAAGTGGTCTTTTCATTAGATGTGACAGTTTCTATATCTGTAGACAGGATACGCAACTTTATGGAGCACTTGTCCTCACTCATGATGTGGAGAAATCACATTGGGGCACTGATGTTGATAATTTGTGAGCAACAGCCTGTTTTCACGAAGACAAACGGTTATTTGAACAACAATATCTGGAGACTCGTGAATAAATGATTAATACCGCAGAGAAACAAGCTGCCCTAAAAAATAAAACAAAAAATGATTCAACTGTTATTGTTTATAGGGGAGGAGTTGACATCTGAATAGAAGAGAAAAATTATAGATGGCTTAGATCAGTGTTTCCCAACCATTGTGCCGAGCCACACCTGTGTGCCGTTGTAAGTCATCAGATGTGCCGTGGCACAGAGAATGTGGTTAGGATGTTAGTTGTCAGACTGATGGCTGTGAATAAATGACAGAGGCACGACTTCTCTTGGTGTTGGGAGGTGCTAGGATGCTTTGGTAGTTACTGGGCCATAAGCATGAATAGAATTCATGACAGAAAATGCATTGTAGATTATATTGCATTTTGAATGGTGCTCAATGATTTCTTGGATCATTTGTTTGATCAGTCAGCAGTCATGCAGTCACATGTGTCAATAGCACCTCCGCAACGAGGCATTAATGGCTTTTGATTAGCAGCATGAAGCTAATGTACATGGATGGTTGGTCAGTGATTGGAGATATAGTCACAGATGTCTCAGCACAAAGTCAGTTTTTTTTTTTACCAATCATAGCACCCTAACATGTAAGAGGCAGAGAAAGATAGACACAAATAAAGAGAGAGGGAAAAAAAAGGGGTGTGAGCGGGTGAAATAGATGCACAGAGGTAGCAACAGCAACACGAAACAGCAGGGGAGAGAGAGGGAGATAGGCATCGAGAGCGATGGAGAAAAGAGAGGGAAAGGTCCGTGTGGTGAGGGAGTCAAATACACAGAATAATAGACATACAGATATTCTAGCAGGGAGCAGACTGGTAGACTGGCAATACTGTGTGAGCTAGAGGCACAAGTGTGAGAGAGAGACACGGAAAGAGGGTGATGATAAAGGGAAATCAAATGTGCGGGAGGTGTAAAACAGATGCATGACACCGTGCGTTGCTCTGCTGGGTGAAGCGTCACCTCTTGAAAACGGAGAACCACATGCCTCCCCAACATCACCTGTGTTAGGAGTGTGATGCGCGTGAAATATGAGCGCGTGGCATGCTACTGCTGACAGGGTGGAGCACGGTGCTGTGCCTCTGCAGCAGCACTGATATTCACAGGGTACCTCACTCGCTCTCTCTCTCTCTCTCTCTCCCTCGCTCTGTCTGCTGTTACCCTGGCAACAAATTCTCTAGATAGAAATAGCATCACTAGCTTTACCAATCAAAAAGAAAAAGCAACTCTGGAAAATGTTAACATGCCCACAAAACATTTAATGGCACAAATGTGAAATGCATAAAAGGGGTCAAGGAGGTGGAAGTGACTGCGCAGTACAGCACAAAATGTCTTAGCGATCCATAGCAGGTTTAACAATAACATTCAGATTATTCCATGGTAAGGGATACATCTCTCTCTTTTTTGATATATACTCACCGGCCACTTTAGTAGGTACACCATGCTAGTAACGGGTTGAACCCCCTTTTGCCTTCAGAACTGCCTCAATTCTTCGTGGCATAGATTTAACAAGGTGCTGGAAGCATTCCTCAGAGAGTTTGGTCCATATTGACATGATGGCATCACACAGTTGCCGCAGATTTGTCGGCTGCACATCCATGATGCGAATCTCCCGTTCCACCACATCCCAAAGATGCTCTATTGGATTGAGATCTGGTGACTGTGGAGGCCATTTGAGTACAGTGAACTCATTGTCATGTTCAAGAAACCAGTCTGAGATGATTCCAGCTTTATGACATGGCGCATTATCCTGCTGAAAGTAGCCATCAGAAGTTGGGTACATTGTGGTCATAAAGGGATGGACATGGTCAGCAACAATACTCAGGTAGGCTGTGGCGTTGCAACGATGCTCAATTGGTACCAAGGGGCCCAAAGAGTGCCAAGAAAATATTCCCCACACCATGACACCACCACCACCAGCCTGAC
>OMPJ01000053.1:0-14145 GCA_900312935.1 Carapus acus
TGACTGAAACTCTTCGAATAAACTATTTCTCTGCAGGTAATCGCATAACTGATTAGCAACAACTTTCTCCAGGATCTTGGAGAGGAAAGGAAGGTTAGATCTGTAGTTGGCTAAGATCCCTGGATCAAGGGTGGGCTTTCTAAGAAGAGGTTTAATGACAGCGACTTTGAAAGACTCTGGTACGTAGCCAGCTAACAGAGGCATGTTAATCATATTAAGTACAAGTGTTCCTAATAAGGGAAGGACTTCTTTGAGCAGGCTAGTTGGAATAGCGTCTAACATACAGGTTGTTGATTTAGCTGAGGAGATTATCTTGGTTAATGCAGGGAGGCTGATAGGGGAGAAGCAGTCTAGGGTTGGACGAGGTTGTATGGACCCTGGGCCCTGGGCCAGATCCTGCACAATTGTGTCTGCGTGGCTCAGAGCACTAATTCTGTCTATTATTGTTAGAATTTTGTCATTGAAGAAAGTCATAAAGTCATTACTGTTAAGATTAGCGGGAATACATGGATCGGTAGATTCATGACTCTGGGTCAGCTTGGTTAAGGTGCTAAAAAGGAACCTTGGATTATGTTTATTTCCCTCTATTAGTGTGGAGTAGTAGGCGGCTCTGGCTTTACAGAGAGCCTTTCTATAAGTCCTCAGACTGTCCTGCCAGGCTAAGCGAGAATCATCCACTTTAGTTGTTACGTGAGGTTTTCTTAAGTTCGCAGGTCTGGGCATTATACCATGGAGCCCGTCCCTTCTGTTTTATTGTTTTCTTCTTTAGGGGCGGAGCAGCGTCCAGAGTTCTGCGCAATGAGTTGGTGGAATTTTCAACTAACTGGTCTATGATGGAGGGAGCAAGACTCCCTAAACTATCCAATGTCGCCATTGTTGGAGCGGAACAAAGTGCAGATGGGACGGCTTCTCTAAATCTAGCTACGGCGCTGTCTGATAAACATCTGGAGATGACTGTTTTGGTGGGAGGTGTGCAATCGGCCATGATGAAATACACTCCAAATCGGAGGAATCAGGATTGGGATTCTTGATGAGGGCTGTTAGCGAGTGGGAGAGCATGACGGGGGAGAATCCTCAGGGCCCTCCGACCGGTCTAGGCATTGTTTTCTTTTGGGATTCCGTTTTGAGAGGTTTGCCGTCTTCGGTGGCAGACCGTCTCCGCAACGACCCACTGTTGATGCAGGGCCTATGGGCTGAGTTCTCGGTAAAAGTGGCCCATGCCGTTGACAGGCATATGGCGAAGAAGGGGAAGGCCACCGAAGCGTCAGCCACGGTTATGGTTTCTGTAGCCCAGCTGCAGCTGAAAGGCTTTAGGTTGCGGCTGCGCCGCAGGAGCCTACCGCGCCACTACCCACCCAATTGGCTCAGTTTTTTTTTACCAGGCCCCTGGTTTTGCCCAGCCTTATCAGTCACCTGTTGATCGGCCCCCCGCGGGTCGGGGAAGGGGTGCTTGGAGGGGTTCAGGTAGGGGCACTGGAGGACGCAACACTCGATCCACAGCATGTTTCATCTGTGATCAGTGAGGACACTGGGCACGTCAATGCCCATACAAGCCTGTCGTGCAACCAGGCTCAGCACCAACCACGTTGTATCAGCCTTTTGTCCCACCTCCACAACCCTCATGGCCGTCGGCCCAAGGTTCCAACGCAACTGGGCAACCGCCTGTGATAATGCCACAACCAATCCACCAAGCCCCGGTGGCATCTCTTGCCCCACACCAAGGACTTTCTTCACAACGCTAGGTAGGCCCCACCCCCACAGGGAACCACGGCTGAAGTATCAAGTGGACGGGAAAGTGGTGTGGCGGCCGGTGGACACCGGCGCTACAATGTCCACTCTGCCCTGATCTTTGGCGCCTCGTCCTTCTACAGACTCTTTGGCTGTGGTGGGGGTTTCAGGGATCATGAAATTTTACCCCTGTCTAAACCAGCCTTTGTTTGCTGTGCCAATTACACTGTGGCGCACCCATTTCTGATTACTATCTCATGTCCTCTGCCATTGTGCGGCAGGGACCTGCAGCAGAAAATGTCCGCCTCCATTTTCTGCTCTGCCGAGGGTGTGACTGTGGCTTTCCCAGATACCTCAAGGGTCGCTGCCTCCGTGCCTGACCATCCTCGGTTGTTTGTTCTCCAGCAGAACAGTGGGGGGGATCCGCCGGCGCTGCCCATGGCGCGTATTTACTGGCTTCTTCTCTCACCAGAGGCCCTGGGTTCCTCTGGCCTTATGTCATTTTTCTACAAGTGGAAACCTTGGATTTGTACACAGGGGAACTACATTCCTACTCCTGACCCTGCTCATGTAACCCTATACTACACTCGGGGGGCTGAGGAGCTGTATGAGGAACGCTGGGCTGCCGGAGCCTCCATTATTCCGACAACAGTGGTTAGTGCCAACATTGTTGTAGGCGAACAGGGTGTGGCCGTGGTGGTTCATCTTTCTAACGCTCATATGATATGGTAGCAGATGGGGGTCCCAGCTGTCCCCCACTGTTCATTGTTGATTAATGTTAAATGCCAAGCAAAAAATTTAGGGCCCATGGTCAAGACTGCTGTGGCCACAACAGACTGGGTGTCCAAACAAGTTCCCGCTGTTGCTTTATAAGATTCTTGCTTCTCACACAGATTTTTCGACACCAGAACAAAGAGATTTGGAACACTATCATGGCCAAGAGCGCACTGATCATAGTGATAGTGCTCACATGCCCTCCACCATTCCAGGTCAGGTATGGTCCCAAGGGAGTTTCGATGTTGGGAGATTGTTGGAGGCAGGGGTTTTGGTTTCCTCTACCTCCCCATGCAACACCCCTCCGGAAGACAGATTTTCCCTGGCGGATGGTTCACGATTTGTGGGAGGTTGATGCCTCATGCATGACCCCGCTGGAACCTGTTCCAAACCCGCTAGTTATTCACAACTACCCTACCCCAACCCACATTTGTTTTACGTTGGTTTCTTAGACCTCTCTAATGCTTTTCTCTATATTCCCCTTGATGTTTCCTGCTGCGATCAGTTTGCTTTTACTTACGATGGCCGAAAATCCACATACACCGGGCTTCCTCAAGGCCCGATGAATTCTCCGGGAGTTTTCAAGCGTTGTTTGCGGAATACATGTTCTGCTGTTCCGCTGCCTGACGGAGTTGCCATAAAGCAGTATGTTGATGACGTCCATATAGCGGCTCCAACGCCGGAAACCTGTCTTAAGGGTAGTCAGTGTGTCCTCCGGCGCTTGGCACAGGAAGGATACAAGGTTTCTAGATCTAAATTATAGTGCTGCAGACAATCTGCTACCTTTTTGGGCCGACAGTTGTCTCCACGTGGCCAATCGCTTACGACTGTACAGATGACATCCATTCTTCAACATGCACGCCCCACCACTGTTCAGGAGATGATGTCCTTTGTAAGAATTCTGAATTATCACCGCTCCCACATTCCCAATTTTGTGGAAGAAACTTCCCCTTTGCGTTGTCTTATGGCTGTCGTGGGTTCCACGCTCCCCTCTGCTCGGACGCAGAGACTGAGATGCAGTTTATTCACGTCAAGGGGCTAGTGGCACAAGCAGTTGCCTTGGCAACCCCAGATTAGAATAAACCCTTCTTTCTTAAGGTTGCTGAAAGGTACGGCGTTGTGAATGCTGTCCTCTTCCAGCAGAGAGGGAGGGGGAACACAGTAAATGATAGGGCAGTCTTGATGTACTACAGTGTCAAACTCGATCCAATCGAGCACTCCCAGTCAATGTGCACTCGAGCAGCATCGGGCATTGTGAGAGCAGTTCAAAAACCTGAACACATAGTGATGCAGCACCCTTTGGATGTTCTGACCACACACGGCGTGCGTAGAGTCACACACGGCTTATGTAGAGTCGGCAGCGTTCTCAATGTCAGCGCTCCATCAGGGGGAGGATTAGCAAGATTCTTCTCCAACCACATATCACTTTTCAAGCACCTGACGGCTGACGAAATGAGCCCATTCCCGATGCATGACTGTGCCCCACTAGTGGAACGGAACACGCTATTCAGACGAGACTTGCGGACTACCCCGCTGGACGGAGATATAGGAGTGCTGTAGGTGGATGGCTGCTGCCATACAGAACAGGGAAAATTGAGAGCAGAGTATGTGGTAGACGAAAAGAGAAATGGGGAGTGGACTGCGGTTAAGGCCGAAAGAATGTCGGCCTCTGAAAGGCAGTCTGCCTAGAGAGCGGAGTTGAGGGCCGTGATATTGGCACTAGAAGAGTTGGAAGGGCAAAGGGGAGAAGTGGTGACTGACTCCCAGTACGTGTACAGCTTATATGTGACTGAACTGGCTAGAATGGCTCGGGCGGGGTGGATGACGTCATCTGGAGAGCCGTGCAAACATCAAGACTTGGTAATCCAGCTGGCCGACGTTATCATGTCCCCAACAGAGCTTGTGGTTAGGAAATGTGTGGCACATACAGCAGGCCGGGATGAGGATTCGGCTGGGAATGAAAACGCAGATTTGGTGGCAAAAGATATAGCAGGGTTCGGCAAGGATGTGGTGTGCCAGTATGTGGTGAAAGGGACAGAGGGAGAGTAACTCCCTGGGAGAAGTCTGTTTGGAAGGAAGAGGATGTAGGGAAAGGGGACGATGGAATTTGGAGGACAGGAGACGGTTGCGTGGTGCTACCTTTAGAAGCGTCCCACTTGGTGATAAAGGAAGCCCATGGGCACGTTCTGCACTGATAAATTTCAACAGCTGTTTTTTTATTTTGTTTGAACACACTGGGACATTGGAGTTCGGTCCCTCAGCCAGGAGGCCGTAAAAGCGAACATCACCCACCTGTCAGACATTCTCGAAGGCCTAGATAAGTGGATATGGGCATTTGTAGAAGAAACTGAAGGTAAACTGCTGGCCTTGACGACATCAAAGCAGTGTGGGCCCAATGTTTTGAGGCGTCAACCCAGGACCGTGGGGCCAGTTGCATGTTACACCAAAGGGCTGATGGGGTTCAATCCGTTCCCAGCGAGGCAGTGGGGAGTGCTACGAGCCAAATATAGCACAAGAATTGACCCTAAGACTCTAAGAGGTAAGCTTCTTGCAAAACTGATAATCCAGCCACCCATATCACGGACCAAATGCAAAGGTGGAAGCAAGAAACTGAGGCAGAAATTGAGAAAAGCCCAGTTCTAATGACTTTGTTCAGAAACACTATTCTAGAAGCTCTTCGAGCACTGGTGCATAGCAGACTGGGGGACTTGTTGGCTCTAACATAGATGCCATGTCGAGAGTTTTGCGACCATGTGATTCTTGCTGTGGAAAGGTACAGATAAGACGAACAGAAAGTTCAAGAGCAGGAGAGAACCATGCAAAGAAAACTTGTACAAATGCAGCTTGGTGAAATAAGAATTAAGAACAAAGCAAAAGTCCAAGACCAATGTCATTGGTGACCAAGAACAGCACTTCAAATGGAGTTCAGCCAACTGCCATGCGAATGCAACAGCAGTTGTTAATGTTTACCCACAGGCGTCACGTTACGGGGGAGGAACGCAACAGTCAGACTTGCTCAGATGGGACAGCCAGCAGAGGCAATAAGGAAGGTATTTTCGGGCAGAGGGATTCTCAGGAGTAGAGCAGCTGATTTCAACAACAGCTCCAGCTAGACCAAGTGCAGAGGGCAGTGAGATCATAATTTCAGTCTTGGTGTCAGAGCTGTCAGGTCTATGTCACCTCGTCACCCTGTAAGGAGACAGAACAGACAAAGACCAAGAAGAGTTCTCAGCTGAGGAGGGCAACACAGAGCAACAGGTTTACATGCTTCTCCGTACGATACCCCCCGCTCTGTGCTGCTTGCTCCATCCTTTTATTATCCTTAGGGTGGTTCCTACTTCCATTCGCAGAGTAGGCTCCTAAAGGGTGGGGGTGAGCCACTCTGCACATATCAGAGGAACAGCTGGTACTTCTTTATTCCATATGTGATATGCAGACGACAACAGTCATTGTCTTTTAGGACACTTACAAACAGTTTACACGTTCTGATTATACATTATATCAGGGAGTGTTGACGTACAAGTTTGACGCACATAAAGATAGGTGAAGTGTGTTAGTATGTCAGGGCTTCTTGTCAGGAGACACAGTGACGACTTGCAGGCACAGTGATAATGGGATAAAATAATAGGGGTCAGTGACAATAACATACAATATTCTAACAAAAAGGTCTCAAGTAACGGGTCAGACGGGTGTGATTGGGAAGAACGGCCTCCCTGATCTGAACCCAAGTGGTGTTTTGATGTTGGACTTCTGTGCTAATCACAGTCTGTCAATAACAAACACCATGTTCAAACATAAGGGTGTTCTTTTGTGCACTTGGCACCAGGACACACTAGGCTGTAGGTCAATGATCAATTTTGTAATCGTGTCATCTGACCTCCAGCTGCATGTTCTGGACGTTCAGTTGAAAGAGAGGGGCGGAGCTGTCAACTGATCACCACCTGGTAGTGAGTTGGATCCGCCTGCGGGGGAGGAAGCTGGACAGACGCGGCAGGCCCAAACGTATTGTGAGGGTTTGCTGGGAACGTTTGGCGGAGCCCTCCGTCAGAGACACTTCCAACTCCCACCTGCGGGAGAACTGTGAACAGATCCCGTGGGAGGCTGGGGACATAGAGTCCGGGTGGACCATATTTTCCACCTCCATCGTCGAAGCAGCAGCCCAAAGCTGTGGCTGTAAGGCTGCGGGTGCCTGTTGTGGCGGCAATCGCCGAACCCGGTGGTGGACACCGGATGTAAGGGATGCCGTCAAGCTGAAGAAGGAGGCCTACAGGGCTCATTTGTCCTGCGGGTCTCCTGAGGCAGCTGACAGGTACCGGCAGGCCAAGCGTGCAGCAGCACGGACTGTTACGGAAGCAAAAACACGGGCCTGGGGGGAGTTCGGAGAGGCCATGGAGAGGGACTATCAGTCGGCCTCGAGGAAGTTCTGGCAAACCGTCCGTCGCTTCAGGAAGGGAAAGCAGTGCTCCACCAACACTGTCTACAGTGGAGGCGGGGAACTGCAGACCTCAACTGCGGATGTAGTCGGGCGGTGGCAGGAATACTTCGAGGATCTCCTCAACCCCACTGACATGTCTTCCATAGAGAGGGTAGAGGCAGAGGACCTAGAAGTGGACTCGTTCATCACCCAAGCTGAAGTCACTGCAGTAGTTAAAAAAGCTACACGGTGGCAAGGCACCAGAGGTGGATGAGATCCGCCCCGAGTATCTCAGGTCTCTAGATGTTGCAGGGCTGTCATGGCTGACACGCCTCTGCAACATCACATGGTACTCGGGGACAGTGCCCTTGGACTGGCAGACCAGGGTGGTTGTCCCTCCGTTCAAGAAGGGGGACCGGAGGGTGTGTTCCAATTACAGAGGGATTACACTCCTCAGCCTCCCCAGGAAAGTCTATGCCAGGGTGCTGGAGAGGAGAATCTGGCTGATAGTAGAACCTCAAGACGCCATTATTCAATGGTTCATGCAAAGAACGACACGCTCCCGTTGTTCATTCCTTCGTGTCCGGCATTCCAGGTTGGTTATGACCACAAAACAGTTGGAAAATAAGTTATGATCCCGTTTGGTATGTTTAATATTGTTAGTTCCAGACTTATACTGTCTTTCTACTAGCACTTTAGCAGTGCAGCTAGCCACAATTATGCAGTGACTGCAATGGCGTATACTGTATATAGTATTATTGTAAAGTAAAGAGAGTTGTTAAGAGGAAATATGGGTGATGTTTAGAACGGAAAGTGTAATGGAATGAAAACGTATGAAAATGACAGAATGGTTGTTAAATTGTCATGATTGTTAAAAGGACAAAATATGGGTATTGAAAATACAATGGAAAAAAAGAAAAGTAAGAGACAGAAATACAGTTTTGGAAGTAATAAAGATTATTCAATGGTTCATGCAAAGAACGACACGCTCCCGTTGTTCATTCCTTCGTGTCCGGCATTCCAGAGAGTAATCAACATAAACTGCCTCACGGGTACCCATGCCTGGGACCTGTTACAGTTTCTTGGGGGCTCGTCCGGGATCCAGCACCATCTATTGACCAAGGCTGGTAGCTGATCCACAAATTGATGACAGCGGGGACCGGAGCTCAGCTGTGTAACGGTGAGCTGTTGCAGTGACAACTGAGTGGTGTACAACCAGAGTGGAGCTGCGGCTGCAGTTCATGAGACGTGTGAAAAAGAGGGAATACTAGCTGCACTGAAGTCGATGAACGCTGTAAGAGAGGGAGCGGTGATCGATCGACCAAAACTAGAGACTGTGTCAACCTTCTGGACTGTGTTTCTGACGTGAGGAAGAGGAGAAGAGGTACAATGGCGGACAGAGAGAGGAAGAAGCTAATGTGGGACATTAGGAAGAACTTGTTATCCCTGTCACCGGGCAGCCTCTTTGAAATTGCCAAGAACGTGAGTGCAGTGCCAGGAGCAGACCAGTCTATACCAGAGGAAGGCGATCATGAGGGTTGCTTTGATCACATCTGTGAATACATTTACAGCAAGCATCACCTTGAGTCAGAGGACGAAGGTATGCCAGATTTGTTGGTTCTGAAAGATATTGTTGACAATGCATTACAGTTTCAAAACATGAAAAGAATTGCAAAAATGATGGATGATCATCCTGTTGTTGATGCCAGCGATTCTGTGGGGCCAACTGATCCTACTCAGGCAGTTATAACTAGTGCAGCCTACCAGATTCAGTTAAGTGATGCTGCCAACATTACCACAGCACATGCAGACCATGTTAATTCCGCCAGTGATAACACTAGTGTCATGTCATGTCAACTCAATTTGTATAGCGCCCAATCATAACAGGAGTTATCTCAAGGCGCTTTACAGAATGGAGGAGGTAGTGCTCCTCAGCATGTAAACAGTGACTGATTTAGTTGGTGACACAAAATGTTGAACTGCTGAAAATGTTGTTAAGTTATGAGGAGCTTGGTAAAAAACTTTAACAGTGTATTGACGCACCCACTACACATACACAGATACTTTCCATACCACACACATAGCCCACCACACACACACTCTTCCCACCGCAGGCATTGCCAACCACACACACACAGTCACCTTCCACAACACACTCACTGACGCAACCAGCTGTACGGAACAAAGATACAAACACACCACACCACAACACTTACCAGCCAAGTGAGAAGATGGTCTCCACCAGGGAACTCTCTTATCTCCACCGAAGAGAATTCAAAATCCATGGGGGTCAAATTGGTGATACCACATCAGACATCACATACAGCAACGTGTGCCGACAGATTGATGAAGGCATCCAAGAGGGCTTCAGTGACTCCGAAATTGTCAGGTCAGTGCTCAGGATAATTAAACCAGGCAATTTCAAGGATATGCTGATTAATAAAGATGATGTGACTGTGGAGGAACTTAAAGGGTTTTTACAGTCCCACTTCAGAGAGAATGATAGCACCGAACTGTTTCAGGAATTGATGTGTGCAAAACAAAATGAAAATGAGACACCCCAACAGTTCCTCTACAGAGTGATTGGTCTCAAACAGAAGATATTGTTTACATCTAGCCTGCCTGATGCAAACATTAAGTACAGCAGAGCGACAGTCCAAGATATCTTCTTGCACACGGTATACCAGGGACTCGAACACAAGCACAATGATATCCGCATGGAATTAAAACCACTCCTTGCTGACAGTAATGTGAAAGACGAGCTAATACTCCGACACGTGATGAGAATAACTAGTGAAGAAAGCGAGCGGCAGCGGAGGTTAGGCTCAACACCAAGCCAAAAACAAACCAAAGCCCACAGTGCCCAGCTCGAGGCCAATGCAGCACAAGCCAGCAGTGCTAAGCCACAGGTTGCCGAACCAACAGTTGGGATGGATGTTATACAGAGACTGTCTGCGAAAATTGAGGCCCTTACCAAAGTAGTCGAATCACTGAAACAACCTGCTCAAATACGACCACCAGAACAAGCGTGCCAATGTCCCCAGAGGAAACCGACGACTGCTGGACGGGAGAGGACTAGTGGCCGTCCTAAATGCGTGTAACAGGGCCTGACAAACTGTCGCCATTGCTTCGTCTGCGGAAGTGAAGAAGGTCACCGGGCCGTGGGTTGTCTCAAAAGGATCAGGGAAACAGGAACCGGGGGGCAACCAGTGATTGGACCTCAACTGCCCCAGCTCAGTGGTGTCAAAGGCAACCAGACCAACGTGGAGGATACAGCTGAAAATAACACCTCACTATATGTCTCTCCAGTAGTAGCCTGTGCAAAACAGAGACGTGGCCATAGGAAGACCATCACCGAGTTGCCCTCACCAGACCCACTGAGTACCAAAAATGAACTAGTTGCAAGACTAATTGGGAGAAAAGCTGTAATTCAGTGTTACCTGAATGGGCTAGCCGTGAAAGCTTTGCTGGATACCGGAGCCCAAGTGAGCATGATCGACCGTGCGTGGAAAGATAACCACTTACCTCATCTTGAGGCCCAGCCAATCACTGAACTGGTGATGGAAGAGGATGAGCTAGGTGTGTATTCAGTGAATGGAGACCTCATCCCCTTCGATGGTTGGGTTGCAGTGACAGTGAACTTACCTGGGAATGAAGATCCCAACCTGCTGATCAGTGTCCCATTCTTAGTAAGCAGCCTGCCACTGGAGAGACCCCTGCTTGGATTCAACGTGTAAGAGTAGCTAATCCTGGGACAACCAGAGAAACTCATTCCAACACTGATTACTCTGCTCTGAGGGGCCATCTCCATCACGAGTGACAAAGCGGAGGCCATAGTGAGCTGTGTATCCACCACTAAGCCCTGTATGCAACACGGACGCCTGAGGCTAGGCCAACATGACATGGTCATTCCCGCCGGCCAGGTTGCATGGATAAAGTGCAGAGTCCCACCCAACATGAGTTCTTCCGCCAGTCCTGTCATGTTTGAGCCAGATGAAGACAGCATGCCATGCACTTGATGTGGGTGAAGGCTTGCTCGAGATACAGAACAAGAACCAACCCTATGTAACCGTGCCAACTGGGAACAATACCAAGCATGATATTACCCTACCTCGAAAAACTGCTCTGGGGAATGTTCAGACCATAGCCAAAGTAGTTGAAACATATTCAACTGGAAGAACTGACCACTTGGAGGTGGACGTGAAAATCAACAGTGTCACCACTTCATCGGCTGATGAAAGTCCATTCTTGTGGCATCCTCCAGTTGATATAAGCCACCTGGAAGAGGAGCAGCAAGAGACAGTGAGGCAGATGCTGTATGAAGAATCGTCAGCTTTTGCACGAGACAGCAACGATATCGGCTGTATTCCAAGCCTGGAAATGTCAATCAATCTGAAAGACGATATTGCTGTTCAGAGAGCATACTCCAGCATCCCAAAGCCATTGCTCAAAGAAGGAAAGGAGTACATCCAGGATCTCCTGGCAAAGGGGTGGATAGTGAAATCCAAGTCCTCCTACTCAGCCCCAATGGTGTGCGTTCGGAAGAAGGATGGAACACTGTGCCTCTGTATAGACTATCGCCTGTTGAACCAAAAGACTGTTCCTGATCGACATCCACTACCCAGAATCTAAGACCTGACAGATTCCCTTGGTGGTTATTCCTGGTTCAACATTTTAGACCAGGGAAAAGCCTACCATCAGGGTTTTGTTGAGCAGAACTCCAGACATCTCACAGCCTTCGTCACGCCCTGGGGGTTGTACGAATGAATTCGCATTCCATTCGGCCTTGCAAATGCACCCGCAGCCTCCCAGCGGAGTATGGAGGAGATGCTCGGTGCACTGAAGGACGAGTACTGCTTACCGTACCTTGATGACATCCTATGCTATGCAAGGTCCTCTGAACAACACGTCGCAGGAGTGAGAAAGGTCCTACAAGCTCTCCAAAACTCAAACCGGAGAAATGTGAACTCTTTCGACGTGAGGTCCAATACGTGGGAAGACTTGTATCTAATGAAGGAGTCAGAATTGATCCAAAGGATCTGGAGGCAGTAGTGTCCCTGAAGACTAAGATGCCACAGACAGTGGGGGACATCAGACGGATTCTCGGATACCTAAGCTACTATAGGTCCTACATCCAGGATTTCTCGTGGATCGCAAAGCCTCTTTATGAGCTGCTGCAAGTAAAACCTGGCATGCGAGAGCCTGCAACACGCCGAGGAAAATCCAAAGGACCACAACTGTCCTCCAGAACACCTATCGAATGGACAAAAGAAGACCAATTGACACTTGAGCGACTTGTGGACATGCTCACAAGCCCACCCGTGTTGGCATATCCAAACTTCAACCTACTGTTTGTTCTGCATACCGATGCGTCCGAGCAGGGTCTCAGAGCGATCCTGTACCAGCAGCAAGAGGGAAAGTTGAGGGCCATTGGGTACGGTTCAAGAACTTCAACACCTGCAGAGAGGAACTACAAGCTACACAGTGGGAAGTTGGAGTTTCTCACATTGAGATGGGCAGTGTGCGAGAAGTTCAGGGATTATCTGTATTATGCCCCTCACTTCACGATCTACACAGACAATAACCCGCTCACCTACATCATGAGCACAGCCAAGTTAAATGCTGTGGGGCATTGGTGGGTAGGAGAACTGTCCGATTTTCGGATTGATGTCAAGTACCGGCCTGGAAAGGTAAACGTCGATGGAGACACGTTGTCCAGGATTCCTCTAGACATCGATGGATACATGAACGCCTGCACTGAGGAGCTAACTCAGGATGTGGTGTGTGCAACGTGGGAGGGAAACAAAGCCGCTCTGAGGAAAGATGTGGCTTGGATCGCTGCCCTGCACATCTCTTCTCTTGACACCAGCCAACAACCACCTGCACTATTACCAACAATAAGTCATGATGAGCTTGTGAAAGCGCAGCGAGAGGATCCAGCCAGTGGAGAAATTGTGAGGTTCAAAGAGACAAGTGCAGCACTTACCGATGAGATGCGGAAAGCAGCAAATGGACTCACCTGGAAGCTCATACATGAGTGGAGCAAACTACACTTAAAGAATGATCTTCTGTACAGACGGACTGAGGCCAGACAGCAGCTTGTCCTACCTGCAAAATACAGATTGGTGGCGTAGAAACATCTTCATGATATGATGGGACGTGTTGGCACAGAGAGAGTGCTCAAGCTGGCTAGAGAGTGATTTTACTGGCCCTATATGAAGAGAGAGATCGAGGACTATGTCACCAAGAAGTGCCCATGTATCAAACAGAAGAAACCTGTCGCCCACATGCGCGCTCCTATGGGCAGTATAACAACCAGCTTTCCTATAGAGCTCGTCTGCATTGACTATTTACACCTTGAGACCAGCAAAGGAGGTTATCAATATATCCTGGTGGTAATTGATCACTTCACGCGATTTGCGCAAGCGTACGCTACAAAGAACAAATCAGGACATACAGCAGCAGAGCGTATATATAACGACTTCATTCCACGATTTGGTTACCCAGCGAAATTACACCACGATAGTAGTGATGGGCATTCCGGCTCTTTTTAGAGAACCGGCTCTTGTGGCTCGGCTCACTGAAAAGAGCCGGCTCTTTCGGCTCCCAAATGGCTCTTCAGATTTTTTGGTGCTTAAATTAATTTATTACCAACAAAAATGTAAAATTATGCGCAAAATTAATTACTTGTGTAAAAAACTTGCAGTATATCAAATGTTTGTTGTAGAAAAACACTTTTATTAATACAAGTAAGTAAGTAGGTAGGATGTAGTGGCACAGGATGTCCAGCTGTCAGTTGTTAAACAAACTGCTGTGGCTTTGTTAACCCTCTCTAGCAGTGAAGCACGCTCTCTGTCATACAGGCCTGGGATGATTTTTTGGGAGAGTGTTTTCCTGCTTGGAATTGCATACATTGGATTGAGTGCATGAATAAATCCTCTGAATTAAATGGTTGAAAATCACATGCAATCAATTTAGCCAGTTCTTCATCATTTGTCTTCTGCCTTGCTGTGGTCAGAGACTTTTGCAAAAATTGGCTCATAGAGCTCTGAGTAGTAAATTTAGCTGGTTGTGGTGGAGCAGGAGTACTAGCAGATGCTGTAGACACTGAGGTTGCAGGAACAGTTTCAGTTGACACACTAGCACCATCACTGACATCACTTGCTTGTTTTTATTCCTCTAATTGAACTGCCGGATGGACAGTTCTCATGTGCCTGTGCAAGTTGTTT
>OMPJ01000056.1:0-18625 GCA_900312935.1 Carapus acus
AACGATAGAACAAGTGCTTTATTATAAGCCGGCAGCAGTATGTATCACTGGACTGAGACAATAATATTGAACGGTAGCTCCCATTTACCCATGACGTCACATCCGCTCTGTGGAGCTCAGGTAGGTTACAATAACCTGTCAGTCAGTTATGTCCAATACCTTGACAACAAGTTTGATTTTTGAATGACACAAGCAAGTGCTGTAAGTCCTGCCCAAAATTTGCATTGACTTTTGTGAAAGTTTACAGATATGCTAAGATAATGAAAAATGTGATGTGTATGCACAGCTGTTCTCAGAGTAAAAACTGAAGTACTGAAGTTCAATTTTGTGGAGTCTTTTATAATATTGTCCTTATGTAGTCTTAAGTACTGCTGAAAGGTTAACACTATCAAGTCTTAAAATGTTAAATGGTTAATAGTCGAGAGCATTCATTCAAAATTAAGGAAAGTAATCAAAATGTAACCAAATGTAATTAGTTACATTACTTTGAGAAAGTAACTGAAATAGTTACACTACTATTACATTTTCAACAGGGTAACTTGTAATTGTAACCAACTACATTTCCAAAGTAATCTTCCCAACACTGTGTGTGTGTTAGTGTGGGCCAGGGGGAAGTTGGCCTGCCAGAGGACAAGATAAATTCATACTGTTCTAAGACAGTAGAACTCAATGAGTTCCACACGCTGCAAAGAATTCTGGAAAAAAGAGGACTATTACCAACTTCTGTGGTGAGGACTTCAGGGACTGGTCCCTGAGCTTACCAGTGGGGCCTTGTGTGCCATTTAATTGAAACGCCTCTCCCAAAAGAGGAGGTGACACTTCAGCTGGGCCTGAGCAACTCATCAGCATCCTGCACCATTCCATGCCTAACTTGGCCGAAAATGCTACTTCAAGCTAATGAGGGGCCCCTCACGAAAGGCAGCAGAGTGCTAAGGCAAACCATGAGCCTTGACAAGCATTTCTCAAAAGAAGACGCAACAACTGGTGCTGGCCTGTATTGGGATGAATACAGGAAGAAAAGTATGCTTACACACAAGAGACCACTCAAGAAGAGCAAGAAGAGCATGCTGCAACTGCAGAGGAGGCCAGTGTGGAGAATCTGGCTGCTGCACATGACAGACACACTAATGATGGAAATACCCCCTTAAGACACATCCTGAGAGAAGCCGTCTCACTGGAGAGCAATGAGAATACTTTTTGCATCACAATCTGGTGCTGCTCAATTTGGATGATTAAATGTTGTCAGACTTACCTTTCTGTACAAAATTTACTTAGCATTATTTCTCTGACTTAATAAAACTTCAGTAAGTCATTATTAATTAATTCATTCATTCATTGCAAATTTCATTTACTTGATGCTGTTGAACCTGGGAGGTCCCTGAACTTTTAGCTTTTGTTTGAATTTAAAAGAAGGACAAAGATGAGATAAAAGATAAAAATAAAACAATATTTCAGTTACATTGAAATTCTGGTGAACTTGATTTACAGTTGAAAACTTTTGAGAGCATTTTCTTTCTTTGTTTGTTTTTTTTTCATTTAACTTTTTTAAGAAATGCTGACACAATCTCACAAAAAAAGACTTAAAAAGAAGTATGGGAGATAGGAATCGACGGTGATATTAGGCTATACAATGGGAACACTGTCTATTTTGATGAATTTTTAATAACTCCAATACAGACATGAGTTTTAAGGCACCATCCATTCAACCTCAGCTGACTCTGCTAGGGAATAATCTGCCTGTCGCAACTGTTTGTCGAAATTTTTTTGAGAACCTTGAAGGCATCTGTTTAATTTATCAACGATTGGCTGGAAATCGTGACGTATATGCGTTGCCTCAGAACAACGGTCATGATTGGCTGAATAGTCCGCAGCGCTGCGCCGCCCCATGAGTGAGGAAAAGAAACTAAAAGAAGAAGTAGCAGTTATATGTTACATGTTGTCAGTGTAGTCGGGTGTACGATAATTACTGTATTGGTACGAGGCATTCCCCGGCAAGTGCGACCGATATCGTGCATACTTGAGTAGCCGCGCCCCTCCCCCCGTCAACAAAAATTGGGTGTACGACAGTTTCCCTCAAAATACGATAATTTCATGTCTCCCATACGATAATCCTACATCTCCCCATGGCAACACTGGGGATGGGGGACATTGGTCTCAGCACAAACCTGACTTGAGCACTGGAGACTTCGGTATCCTGTGTCGCTTCTATGGTACGGGCAGGCAGATATATAAGATGTCGAGGATGTTTAAATGCATCAGTTGGAATTTATACTGTCATTATTATAACTCTGGGCACGATGTGGTGAAATCATTTGTACTTCTTTGGCAAGTCTCCGCACGTCATCGTTGACTTGAGTACACACGTCATCAATTTATTACGGAGAAACCTTTATCTTAAAGTCGCACTCCCACAATGCCTATTGCAATGTTTTCTTAAGAATGGCTAACTTACTCACAGATGTACTTTGAATTTTATTGTCACCCTCATATTCGTTTTTAAAGAGAGGTTGAGCATATCTGCATTCGGACACCACACGTTATGGGGGGCAGTTTTGTGAGGAATGTTCTGTCTTGTTGCACATCTGTTAATTTAAACTGGATGCTTAGATTTTGGATTTTGGATTTGGAAACAAATCCTCACAATACCAACGTTTACCATGCTGCATGCTACCGTGAAGATAACAGGGCGTAATTCGATTTAATATTCACCGACCCTGTTTGTGGGCACATCCGTTCCAGAAGCTTATGGCTCCCTGCTAAAACAGTTAGCAAGGAATCTCCTAGCCTATCCTTCCTGGCTACAGGTTGGTGAGCACCAGTTCGCGGGTTAAAGCAAGTTGTTGTCGCCTGTCTGACAGCCGAAATAATCGCCATCATCACATAAATAAAATGACCTGACTCACCTTTAGTGCATGAGAGAAAGAGTAGTAGGGCCAGTCGCAAGTAGAGCCGAATGATCAATATTTGTGGTCGGCAGCCACGTTGCGACTCCACTAGACGATCTGACAACACCTAAGCCCTGCCGTATAACTCACTCTGGCCCCACTTACAAGGATGTTTCAAACACAATGATGAGGGAATTTCACCGTCACGCCTTTGAAGTTCGAAAAGTCTACCTGAAAATATTCAATCGAGGACGCATTCACGCGTTTTTTTAATGAGTAACGCGCAACGGATACTATCGGTCATTTCCGTCGAAATAAGAATTTAGATGTTACAAAATAAAGTGTTATCAAGTATAATACAAGGTCTATCCACCTCTGAGAATGCATTTAAAAAATCTTGATAAAAGTTTGTGGTGATCCGTCTAGCTCGGATGTAGATGATCGGGCAGAAAACAAAACGAACACGTAAAGCACGTCTTTCGTCTGTATTCAGTCAGTTTGAGTTTATTTGGTTATTGCTTGTCAAAATGTGAAAAGTAATGTGTGTGATTACCATGACACGAGATGCGCACTGATTTAGCTGTGGACATTTTGGGTGTTTTTCGTGACGTCCTTTGCTGGAGTGGATTCAATCGCAGGGATGAATCCGTGTTTACCTACACATTCAGTTACTAAGCGTACTTCCCAAACGTCAATCACAATACAGTAATTTGGACATGGAATTCCGCTGAGTTTACAAAATGTTGCATATTATATTGCATACATCACATTAAAGAGCAAAGTATTTTCGTTGTGCCTTGTCATGTTTCTGAAGGGCCGAAAGAGTTTTCATTAAAATTCTTCGGGGAAGCGTCTAATGTTATGTCGTCAAGAGGTATGATTTCTGCCTCTGAGAGAAGTCTGAGGTACTTTTTCAAGCTGTCACGACTGCTACCCTATGCAAGTCCTGTGCCTCGGCTTCGGAAACGGATTGTACCATAACAAAGAGGGGTACACTTGAACATCAGTAAGATTAACGCCATCAAAAGTAGAGATGCACGTATACGATGAATTTGTCGATAACTTATTGGAGTTTCTAAATAGCTATTACAACATTTCCGTTGTAGTACACCTAACAAGAAGATAGTTACACAATGTTATCAATTATGATCATTTCTGTCTACCCCTCGCCCATGGTGAAGGCACTGACTTTTTGCGGCGCGCTGGACCGTTATCCCGCTTGGTCATCAAGGCGTTGAGGATAAGTTGGCACATGAATGGCCCATAGATGATGGCGATGCAGCTGAAGAACAGTGAGGCAACGTACTACCAGAGCGCGGATTACTGCCAAAATTACACCCCTGCGCTCCTTAATTACGGTGACAGCAGCCGCTATCTCGCCCGGTTGCCAGGTAAGGTAAAGGGGTTCCTTGACACTGACAGTCGGCTTTTGCGCATCATGCAGAGATGGAGAGAAGGCAGTTAAGAGATTTTGCATGGAAATCTGGACGATCTTAGCCGATGCACCGACGGATGGTGGCCTTATCATCGATATTTTATTGTGATTTTCTCGGGGCATGATTTGGTGTTCTTTCGAGAAATGACACAACCATGCAAAAATCTGAGAGGAGAAATGGCACCACCGTTTTTCTAATTAGAACCGAATGTTGGCGTCACGTTGATAACAAATGTTTCAAATTATTACATCGCAAAATTTGATGATTGTAGGTCACGACTCAGAGTCATGACATACAAATTGTGAGGTTCCGATATGAAATTCAGCTCTGTGTAATTGTAATAATTGTAAACTGTGTGATACTGTTAATCTGTTCTGAGCCATAAGCTATTTTCTTTCGGATGTCCAGTGGGACGAGAAGATAAAGTAGTTAAGACATTTTGATTTCTAAATTCCATTGCCTTCTAAAAGGTTAATTTGTTTATAGGGAGTATTATTTGGTTTAAGCTGACAACTGGAATTATTCTTTTCAAAGTCAGAATACATTAGAGCCATTAATGATCACTTAGGCCTGCGACCTATGAACCTAGATAGAAAATTGTGTCTATCTGGCCAGATATCTGTACTATAGGTAGCTGCAGGACTCTGCATACGATTTGAGTAAATGTAGTGAAAATGTAGGAAGCATGACTCTATGATTTTATTTCATACAATGCACCATATCTGTACAAAGTGGCCACTGCCACAGTTTAGATGCGTTTTTGATGTTGCAATTGTCATCCTGCTTACAAATCTGTACGGGATGTAGTGATTCATTTGAATGTGCAGAATGGCGCCTCACATGGTATGTATGTGGGGGTGGGGGGGTCATAGAGCGACCACTGCTCTTAAGAATAACACTCCAAACCCTCAACAGTAAATGGGTTTTTTGTTTGGCAAAGGTAATGGTGTCATAACAGCTCAAATGCATGGAACAGCACTCTTTTGACTTTGACTGTCTCTTTGAGAAAGAGGACAATACTATTTTGCACACCGCCACAATGTTGCTCTCTGATTGACAATGGTGACTTGATGGGCACAACCAGCTTGGAGGGAAGAGTTGTGTGATTTTTGTTTTCAGACAGCCCAGCATGAGTTCAAAATGCTGAATACATAATATACTCTTTATTGAGTACATAGACTCTTGTTTGGTGTATATTTCATTGTAACAATCCTGCTTTTATGACAGACATTTTAACATTTCACGGTGGAACAGGGTAAATCTGGACTCATCAGACCACACGACCTTGTTCCATTGCTCCGGAGTCCAATGTTTGTGCTCTCTAGCAAATTGAAGCCTTTTTCTGCAGTTAGCCTCAACGATTTGTGGTTTTCTTAAGGCTACACAGCTGTTCAATCCCAATCCCTTGAGTTCCCTTTGCATTGGCTGGGGAAAGCCTCTTACTTTCTCTATTAAACATAGTGCTGAGTTCTACTGTTGTTTTTCTTTGATTTGATCTCACCAAACGTTTAAGTGATCGCCGATCATGATTATTCAGGATTTTTTAACAGCCACATTTCTTCGTTGAAGACAATGGGTCCCCACTATCCTTACCATTTTTAATAATGCGTTGGACAGTTCTTAACCCAATTTTAGTCGTTTCTGCAATCTCCTCAGATGTTTTCTCTGCTTGATGCATTCCAATGATTTGACCCCTCTCAAACAGACTAACATCTCTTCCTCGACCACAGGATGTGTCTTTAGACATAGTTGTTTAGGAAATGAGAAGAAACTCCAGTTGGGGTTAGATAACTTGTTGCCAGCTGAAAAATAATTGCTCATGCAGGAAATATCCAAGAGGAGGCTCGTACCTATTTACTCAGTTAAATCCAGGTAGCGACTTTTTTTTGGCTGGGCAGTGTATTTTCTATGGATAGAGGAGGGCATATTGACCAGAATATTTGGGCTTCAATTGACAGCAACCGTTAGGCTTACACTTTTCTCCTAGATTCCAGCCCCACACCCACCCTTATTTTTATTTTGATCATCGTCTATCCCTGTTACCCCAAGACAGATATGGATCAGTGGCAAAAAGACCTCAAACATCCAATAAAGTCCAGCTGCAACAATCCAACCTATGCTTAAACACTTACAGTATCAGGGTTAATTCATATACAGTATATACATACAAAGCAGCTTCAGGGATTAATTAAGATAATTCTCTGTCATTTCATAGACATTTAATATGAAAATGCCTTAACACAACCCCAGATCCTGCTCAAAGATATTGCACCATGAATTTGCTCATCCATACCTTAAGATGCCAGCATTGGCTTATTATCCAATATACTGTAAGTGTCTGTTGAGATCAGCCAGGCTAGTTGATAGTCAAGACAGACAGCAAGCCGCTGTCAGGGACACAAATATCCTTGTGTGTCATTTGCCATATTCGGTTTATGATTTATTGGTTTGCTGGGTCTAATTGGTACCCATCTGAAAGTTTCCAGCGCAGAGTTTTCAAACAGTTGTTGCCCACTACTGGCCCAAATCGAACAGCGATACCCACACACTCTTACACAATGAAACGCGGAGACGATTGTCACTGAAACAAACATACTGTATACGAGCATGAACTTAAGATACCTATGTGTACGTGTGTTTACAACATTCCAGGAGTGACAGCTGACACAAATCCTTAGAAGTATTGCAATGGGGTTCCATTCTTCCATTCATTCCATTCTTCCATTCTAATGCCTCTTGTATCTTCCTGGTCTTTGTCCCTTGGCTGCCCCCCTAACTGGTCGCCACGGCTGATCTCCTGTCACAGCATCCTCCTATCTTTCATATTATCACCACAACCCACCTTCATGTTTTCCCTCCCTCCATCCATGAGCCATCTCTGTGGTCTTCCTCTTTAGCCAGACCTTTGTCATCCGGTCACTCTCCAAGATTTTGTTGAATATTCTGGTTAGACATTCAACTGCCCTTTCCCCTAGACATCTCCATACCTCTACAAGTATGTCATCGGTACCAACTACCGTAATTTCTGGAGTAGAAGTCGCCCTTCTTTCGATAGTTTGGCCGGTGATGGGACTTATAACCAGATGCAACGTATACGAGAAATTATCAATATATACTCCTGAATGACTAAAATTTCTTCATCACATTAATTGGCATTGGAAGTTGCGCTTCATCTTCCTCCAGAGTTGGCAGAGTTGCTCAGAGGCGACACCAAGGATGAAGAATTGAATGGACATTTTGTGATGTGGAGGGTTTTTTTTTTAACTCGTCAGCTGTTTTTTTTTAATGTATCAGCTATCTGAAAAATTGTTACATTAAAATGCCAGACAATACCTATGACAATACACTCTGTCCACTTCCTCCGCTCTGATAAGTCACTCTCCCTCTTATTGAAGTATATGTTGACAACAGCCATCTCTATCATTTTGAAATATCTGCAGTCATCTGTCCCTGTGAGTCCCTCGGTCTAACACCATATGTACCCAACATGTCCTCATTTCTTTTATTCTCTTCACTAACAAAATCATTGGAGTCTGCTCCAGTGTTCCCTCTCTGATCTCTAGGGACAGTTTCTACTGCTTGATCCAACTCTTTCCAGAATTCCTCCATCCAATCTGACAACAAGCCTAGGGTGCACTGGTACAGACAACATTCAATATTAGTCTTCAATTTCTATATTCAAACTCTTGACACCTGTCTGGAGTTTGTCTGCCTCCGAACACCTGTCAGTAACTCTCCTCTCCTCCACAAATATGTTCACATATCTTTACTTTTAAGATTGCCTCCCTCGCCCCCATCTGATCTCTTGCACACACAGTGAACCAACCTTGCATCTCCCCACCATATCAACCAGGTCAACCATATCAACTGGGTTATTGTCCCTGCTCTCACTTTCACACTTGTACCATTCCTGATTGCTACCAGCACCATCGGTGGTTGCTGTTTTTCCAGGGCACTTATCTGACATAACCTGACCCCGGCTTGGCCCCATCATCAGAGCTTCACGCATGGAGGACTGCATCTGGCTGCCACAGGAGCATACATTATGATACTCATCACCACAGACTTGCATTACATTTATCCTTTACAGTCATATTTATCCTTACCATCATCTGGCAGATGTTTAAGGACATCTGCTCCCTCAGAAAATTGAGGCAACCCTGACACCTCTTGCATAGATCACTCTGCGTTCCAAAAAACTAAAATTGAAAATTGTCTATGTTTTTCAACTGAATTAAGGCTATTTTGCACTGCTGAATCCAAAAATGACATCCATTTTTCTCAATGAGGTCAGGGTTTTGTGCAACTTTAATACAGAAAAATCCAGTCTTCTCACGAAATTGATTGGATTTTTGTGATATTATCAGTCTATTTTTGTTAATTTTTCTTATCCAAAAAAGGTTTTAGGAAAAAAAAACATGTTTTGTCACAGAATGTATTAATCAACTGGAGGAATCTTCCTCGCTGACATCAGGAAGTTCTCCAAAGACAGGAACTGGAATTTCATTATAGTGAGCCACAGGACAACGTGCTCATTCAAGATCAGGATACTTGAGGCTGCTTAGGTTCTTTCTGTTCGTCCCAGTCACAACAACAATGCAGAGGTAGCAGTCAGTGACATGGTTTGTTGTCCAAACCATGGCAATTCCAAACTTAAGACATCTCTTCTTGGGGGCGGCAGTGGCTCAGTCAGTAAGTGACCTTGTCGGAGGACTGGAGGCTGGCCGGTTGAAGTCCTAGTGACAACACAAGCGACTGGAGTTTGGATTGGTGGCCAGAGGGGACTCAGTGCTCAGTTTGCCTCCTGAGCACTGCTAAGGTGCTTTTGAGCAAGGCTCAAACTTGCAAACTTGCTCAACTTGCTCAGGGGTGCTCTTGGGACCCCCCCTTAACTGCGTGACATGGTGTACGTACTTCCATGTACTGTATGTATTTGTTAAGAGTTAAAACTATGTAATTTCCTCTTCAGGGGATTAACAAAGTGCATCTTGTCTCCTTCCCTTCTTTTGCCCTTGGTCCACTGACGCAGATACTCGGTACATGACTTGCATACCATGAGAGCACCGTAAGCTTTATCGTGGTCACAACGTTTAATACCAAAAGAAGCATGGTGAGTGATAGCAAAGAAGCGACTAGATTCCTGTTAGGAATAATGGCGTATTCACTGCAGATGTAGCAGAATACATCAGGCTTATTGATGTTCCAGTCAAAGCCGTTTCTTTCACATGGAAAAAAAAGAAAAACAATTAGTCATAAGTTCGCACATGCAAAATCTTCAGAATTCGTTAATTGCAAGATATATTAAAGAATTTGCATCATATGATATGAAGATGCGTGCATGGAAACAAAAAGGTCAAAAAACAAATATGTAGCTTAGGTCAGAAAGTTGACCTGATTGAGCAAAAGCATTGACATTTTTGGATTCAGCCCATCAAAATTATCTTAGTCAAAGAAAAACTTCAACAACAAATTTGGTGTTGACCTGTGTCGTCCATGTTCCTGTCCAGTCCAGTTATTTTCCGATATGTCCTCGTACTTTTACTCGTTCTCAATATATGCTTATACCGTCAACTGGGATGTTGCATTCTGTTGTAAACTTTTGCCTTGGGTTTTCTACATTTAAATACACTGATATTTCAGTTAACGAAAAATGAGCAATTTTCACTCACAAAGTGCCACCTAGATATACAGTATACCATGAAATTGACAGTCAAAGTCCTCAACATAGAAAGCAATCTTCTATGTAGCTCGTGATATTTCTAAGGCATACAGCACAAAGAATGAAACATCACATAGAAACATAACACTTCAAGTTATTATTTCTAATGACATTTATTATTTTGTTTCAAATGCATTTATTCCTTTCTTAGGCCCAGAGACCATTTTGAAGCCTCCACCAGGTCTCTTCAGTCATCCCCAGCACCCAGTCCAGCACATAGATGTACTGCATCAATTAAGGCCTCCACCACTGGCACCTACGCAGTCTCTCGGCACCCCAGCTATCACCCATGCTCAGGCAATTGGACCGCTAACAATGGCGCCTAGCCAATGTGTACACCATCCTATCACATCTACTCACACCGCTAGGACCCCATCTTTTACCCCGACACACCGCTTAGTCCCCCGGCCACTCCCTTCTCAATCACCAGGCCCGCCACCACTGGCACACTGCTCTCCAGCTCCACAAATGGATCTCACTCAAGCCGTGGTGCCTGCATCAATGGATTTCATTCAAACTTTAGGACCACCAGTTGTTAATCCAGCTCAACCACTGGTGCCTCCTGTAGTGTCTTCTGGAACAGGCCAGTACCAGCTACCTCCTTGCCCTGAGTCCTCCTCATCTGCCCCAGGTGTAGAACTGACAGAGCCGCATGTTGGGCCTCCTGGAACTGGTTTCATCCCATGCACAGTTACTGCTGTCATGTCTTGTCATCCCCCTGGTCACCCACCAGCTCAACCAGCCCCAGCCAGTGAGCCCTCTCAGGATGACAGCTCCTCACTTAGGCTGGAGGAACAGGAGGACTCATTGGGCCTGGATGATTTGTGTAGACCACTGTACTGTAAACTCTGTAATGTCACCCTAAACTCTGTTCAGCAAGCCCAGGCTCATTATCAGGTCAGTTGAAAGAGAGGGTCGCATAATGGATGCATTTGTCTTACACAAATGGCCTCATGAATGCATGTTTGCGTACGAGTGTGTATGTACTGTGTATGTGTATTCATGATCCATGCATACACACTCATGCTGTACTTACTCGCATACATACTGCACGCACACTGTACATACGGGTAGATGCATACATACCCATCATGTCTTTGCAAGTGGTGAAATGTTGATTGATTTGAGATAGAAACTATTATTCATTGTGAAACATAACACTGGGGAACAATTTGAAAAAAAATCCCGATGAGTTAGAATCTTAGGCTGATTCAAAGTAAAATTGGCAGGCCGATTCTAAAATTGCGGTCAGTTATTTTCTAGTATGTCAAATTTTTTTCCACAGCTTACCCTCCAGATAAGCAAATTCCACTGATTAGTTGTTGCAAGATTTTCCTTCTGATTTTGCCTGGACTCCTCAACAGCTACGTGATAACTTGTTTGTGCGGTCACAATTGACACAATGCAGTTAGAGGTGTGTGCAGCTCCTAATAGGTCACCAATAGGCTACTAGTATTATCTTACTCGTACTTAACGGGGGTCCTAAAAAAAAATAACATGATGGAGAAAAACTGAGATTTATCTTGGATTTCACACCCAAAAATTAGGTGAGAATTGCTGTCAGACCCAACTCAACAAAAATTTTGTTCCCTAGTGTAATTCATTGAGTAATGCCATTATATGGCCATATTTGTGGAAAAAATGCAACACAGTAATGTCCTTGCATGTATAGATACTGAAAAACATCAGGTTTATCCTGGTTATCAATGAGTGACTAAGGTGTGAAAGTTATCTTGAGAAAAAAATTTTAAGGGTTATTTAGTAGTGAAATGGTTTGTTTGCAGTATTCCTGAAAATGTGAATAAAGTAATGTAGAAAAGCTGTTTGCCCCAGAAAATGATAACATACAAAATATCAGGATAAAAAAACTGTGCATCTGCATTTGTGTGCATGACTAGGGGAAGAACCACAGTAAGAAGCTAAGAAACTTCTATGCTGGCAGTCAACAACCACCAGCCATCAGGATCCCTGAAGACACATCTGGGCTAACACCCCTCAGCTCAGGACCTTATGACAATGACCAAGGCAGGCAGGTAAGGATATAAAAGTTCAGGAATGTTGAATCCTCAGTTTGTGTTTTGATGTACTTAAATGTTTGTTAATCTCAGGAATATGCTCAGGGCATCGCAGGAAGGACTCTTGAATGGGTTGTGAATTCTGTGGATGGCTGTAAAGGTACTGGTATTTTCTCTTCAATAATATTTGAACATGATTTTTGTTCTGTCTCCAGGGTTTTCAAAAGGGGCCAACGAGGGTCATTTTGGCTACAGAAAATGACTACTGCAAGTTGTGTGACGCTTCCTTCAGTTCACCAGCTGTAGCACAGGCCCACTACCAAGGAAAAAACCATGCTAAGAAACTCCGTCTTGCTGAGGCTCAGCTGAGCAATATGTAAGTTTATCTCAGAAAATGGATTATCTTACTGCAGCTCATTATAATGAGTAGACTTCATAAATGAGGGTGATTTGTAATACAAACTACTGTACATCCCTGGACAATGATACACTTGCAGGTATTTTTAACAAGATGATGAAAACTAGACTGACTGTTTTAGGGAAGGCAACAATGAAACAACCTCAGGAAGAAAAGACGGTGCTGATAATAAACTGGTGAAAAAACGTCGCAGCCCTCAACTTCCTTCTTCTACGCCAGGTAAGGAATGAATCCAATCAAAATATCTAGATTGCAACATTCTTTTTAATGCCTTGCAGGCTGTTTGTGTGGTATTCGACACTGACTCCGCTTTTTAAATCACTCAACTTGCATCAATATGGCACAGATAGAAAGCAATCACAGTTAACTATTTCGATGGATAGTACTTTGTAAAAGCCAGGATTACAGTGTCTGCATAGACTCAGAACACACAAAATGAAGTTTTGTGCATTTGTTACGTTTATGTCTGTATTTGTCAGACCTGCTCTGTCTTTGAAAGTGCCTTGAGATAACTTTAGTTATGATTTGGCACTATACAAACTGAATTGAACTGAAATTTAGTAGTTGTAGGCCTCAGCAAATAAAAGAGAAGAAAGAGCAAACAGGCATCAGACCAAGAGCAATACAATTGCCATAGGGAGCACATGGCAGAGCAGCAAATAGAGACCCTCTCCACAGCTGCTCTGAATCTTGAAGGTTGTCAAGTCAAGTCAATTCCATTCAATTTGTATAGCGCCAAATCATAACAGAAGTTATTTCAAGGCGATTTACAAAATGGAGTGTTCTGGGAGTCACAGTTTTGGCCTCTACCTCTCCCCAAAAATGACAGATAAAAATCTTCAACATCAAAAACAAAGTAATTCAAAAAAATTATTAGGACAATCTGAATGGAAACATTTGTATTGAAATACACAGTATCTTTGTATCATATTTGTCTTGATACTTTATTAGTGTAGTGATTAGAGAAGAAAGGGAAAGTCTGTAAGATAAACCAATAACAAATTTATTGATGTCTAAAAATGAAACTTGAATACTTTTCTGATTATTTTGGGACATTTTGACAATAGTTCTTGTTACGCTAAAAGAAAGGCACTTTAGGAGACCCTCAATTGTATGTCATCCAAAATCTAATGAGTTTTTAAAGTTTCTGAAATCCTCTGTGTTTTCTCTCACAGTTGTATTTTATTTGTATTTTTTCCTTTGTCTTCTCTTATCCAGGTCCTTACTACAACCCCAGACCGAGGCAGCGTATCCCCAGGGACTTGGCCATGTGTGTTACACCTAGTGGACAATACTACTGCTCCATGTGCAACTGTGGCGCTGAACAAGAGATAGACTTCAGACAGCATCTAGAGAGCAAGCAACACAAAGCCAAAGTGTCAGAGTTAAGATATCGCAATGAGATGGAAAACTTGGGCTACAGCTGATAGATTAGGGAGCTTGGGGATGGGATGAATATTGGACATCAGCACAAACAGACCTGAATTTAAGGAAACAAATCCTGTTCGATGAGAGGATTTGCCTGCTGATATGAATACAGAATCTTGCTACTCATTTGCAATGTGAGCCAAACTGTTTTTTAGATGATATTTTGATTATCAGAAGAGTATGAATATCAAAAGATTATGTTATTTTCAAATACATATGCATGTCTCCATCTGGATTACTCAGGTGAAGAGGAAAGGACAATTGCAACTATAGGTGAATTTCATATTTTCATGTAATTTTCTTCCTTGAACTATTTGATCGTTCACCTTCACTCTTCCTAAAGAAGTAAAATATTTATTTTACAAGTACAGCATGTGGTATGAGGCCTGTAAATGTATTTGTAAATGTATATTTGTAAATTTACTGTATGAAATTAATGGATATGGATGTATTTTTGATTTGTTGTGCGCACTGATTCAAACATTGATCAGATGTCTTTGGATAGGTCACTTTGTCACTTGGATATTCATGCAAGCAACTGCAAGGATACATCATAGATTTTTGGAAGATGCCTGAGCATAGTGTCTGCATCAGAGTGCAATGGATAGAAAGGTGTACACACACGTGATCTGCTGCTGTAAAAGAGAGAGTTATGTAATGGTTGAGAATAAAGACGGGGAGCCATTGCTATCCATAGTCAAGTCACAGGAGGACACTAGTCTGAACAACAACGTGGAAATGAGTGGAGTCTGAGGACAGTGCAATGGTAAAGTGTTACACTGATGGACTTTATGTTTCGTCAAGCAATTCTGTTGGATTTTTTGCCCCTCTGACTTTAAGATTTCACGATCTGAAATTTTGGAATTTTACCCCATTTTCTCAAAACATTTATAAGTACAGTGTGACCTCAATTTAAAATTTGAAGTATCAGAATAACTTCATGAGTTAAAAGTAATACTGTAAGCATCACCTGTCAAAAATCATTTTGGAAATTATGCTGAAGGTTTGCAATTAATTTATTTATATCAGTAGAATTGTAAATCCTTAATAATTGCAAATCTTTAAGGAAAGCCATGTCACTCCATTTTGGGATGATGTTTGTCTCCAAAGCACCATAACGGTCATCAGTCAGAAAACGTTTTACATGCATTAGTTAATTTGGGTGTTGCACTAGTTACAACATCAGTTAATACAAGTATTCTGGGGGGTTTTCCCCCACAGTTGCTGTGCTATGGACTTTGATGCTTGCTTGACCTCTAATGTTTGATAGCTTCCCTCAAGGAAGGTACTTCTGTTATGAAAGCTGTACAGCACATTTTACATCAAATGAACATAGACAAGGGAGACATCTTTTTTAAGTTTGCAAAGAGCTGGGGAAGATAGAAATTCATCTTCCTAGTAAAATAAAAGTGGTAAGCCATGTTTGTAGAGCAACTTATGGCTGAACTTGCATCTTTCGTGGGAATACTGTGGATGTTAAACCTATTTGTTCTTCAGTACATATCATTTAATTCTTGGGTGATCACCCAATCTTGTCAGACCTTGTGGACTTTGCCCTAGGTTCCCAGCTGCATTGAACAACATAACACTAACTTGCCTGCTTGCACCGACAGTGTCCCATCATCGGCAACAGAACTGAAGACCAACACCAGATTTGTCTTGGTTGTCTCTTTTGTATGAACAGTAGAACACAATATGCTTGATAGCATTGCAGTGATTACAGGGTATGTTGCATGTTGCATTACAGTCTGTTTTAGGCTCCGTCAAGATATTTTGAGAAAATTCTGCTGTACCCTGCAGTTGTCCTCAGGATCAGTTGTCCAGATCCCCTGTGGTAGAGATTTTTTTTATCACTTCATGGATGCAGAAAGAGATGAGCAGTGGGAACGATATTAGTTACAAACTAACAATCTTAAACAAAATTACAAACAATGGACATTGTGCAACAGTATTAACAATGAAGAGAAATTATTGACCACTCACACTCACTTCCTTCGACAATGAGCTCCACCCATCAAGGGTCATTAGCAAACTATGTTCCTAGCATTGCTTGAGATGGGCTGAGAAGTGCTGCAGCAAGAGAATCTGGACTGCTGAGCTGAGCATGGGGTCCCACTCTCACTGTATTATCACAGTCCATCAGGATATCCTAAAGCCGGGGGCTAATGTGTCATACGAGTCAAGGAATCTTCCATTGCTTTCCTGAATCATGCTCAAAACAAGGGGATGGCCAGTCTGTCCCACCTCCCCCATTATTCACCATGTGATGTCCTTGAGGGCAGAGTGTTGGGGGCTGTGATGATGGTGTCCTCTGTCAGGTCTATGTCACCTCGACACCCTGTAAGGAGACAGAACAGACAAAAGACCAAGAAGAGTTCTCAGCTGAGGAGGGCAACACAGAGCAACAGGTTTACTTGCTTCTCCGTACGATACTCCCAGCTCTGTGCTGCTTGCTCCATCCTTTTATCATCCTTAGGGTGGTTCCTACTTCCATTCGCAGAGTGGGCTCCTAAAGGGTGGGGGCGAGCCACACTGCACATATCAGTGGAACAGCTGGTACTTCTTTATTCCATATGTGATATGCAGATGACAACAGTCATTGTCTTTTTAGGACATTCATAAACAGTTTACACGTTCTGATTATACATTATATCAGGGAGTGTTGACGTACAAGTTTGACGCACATAAAGATAGGTGAAGTATGTCAGGGCTTCTTGTCAGGAGACACAGTGACGACTTGCAGGCACAGTGATAATGGGATAAAATAATATGGGTCAGTGACAATAACATACAATATTCTAACAGAAAGGTTCTGCTTCCCATCCTGGTGCCTACACTCTGCATTGCCTGGCTTGGATATCAATTCAATAAAAAATGATAACTGGTCTGAACAGTCCTTTGAACTAAAGTGTATTCCCACTGGCAAGGGGAAGAAAGAAAAGAAAATATTTAACACGTTGAAGGTCTCACAAAGCCTTCCCTCTTTGAGTGTCTCCCATCTGAAGTGTTTTTTTGGGGGGGATCTAACATTTTGCTGTCTTTTGTCTAGCTGCGCGTACACAGTAACCTGTTCAAGACATTTAACGAAAATTTCAAACTACTGCTAAAAATATCCAACAAGACACACTTTGGTCATTAACCAGGTGCATTTCACTTACCCGTGTATTTTTTTAGGCCTTGACCCTGTAGCATGGGGTAGTGCAGTACTATTCTCTTTGCCATGGCGGTAATTTCTGGTTTCAATAGGTATCTATGTGATTCTCCTTCCCCTTTTGCCCTCCGGATTTCAATCATACTAGTCAGGGTGTTTCTGATGAGCCGGCATCTGAACTCCTTTGACATTTGGAAGTTGCGCTCTGGAAGTATTGTTGGCAGACTTATTCAAGTTCAGTGTCAGTATGCATACATATTCTGGGAAGGATAATTTGACAACTTTTTCAGGAGTTGTGTGCTTTGCAGGAGTTGGATTAACAGGAGTAGATGTGTGTTGCACAGTTGACTCATTAATTGAAGAACTGATTGACGACTGATGACTGAAATGTTTCTGTGTAGGTGATTATATCTTAGAGTAAGTGTGATTAGATGTTTTGACTAGAAATTAGACAATAATACCTTGAGTTTTTGCAGTGAGCTTCTCTTTCAAGAGCTTCAACAGACTGCTTTCTTGCGGCACTGCCTTCAAGCTGTCTCTGAAGGAGAGCAGACTATTGTTTTTTTCCTTTTCTATTCTGCACTCAGTCTACTCCTTTTCGTCCTGAAGACATTGTGTTATTGCTGCTGCTTCTTGGTTTGTTGCAATGAGTTTGTCTTCTGCTTCAAGATTTCGAAGTTGCTCTTCATGACCTTCCTGCTCAGCTATGATTTTCAATACAGCCTTTGTGGGTGCAAATACAGCAGCAGCTTCTTGTTTGTTAACTGATCAGTGAGCAGAATTCACTTCTGAGCTTTTCAATGCTGAAAATGAGACACTAGATGTTGAGGATGTAAGCACTGAGCTAGCGCGCCAAATGAGCTCCTCTGTTGCACCTTGGATTCATGCTTCAGCATGTTGTACAACTATCTTTGTAATTAATGTACAGTTGTCCATCATATCATAATACAATACAATACAATACAATTTAATTCGTATAGCGCCAAATCATAACAGGAGTTATCTCAAGGCGCTTTACAGAATGGAGCAGGTAGTGCTCCTCAGGCTACAGGTGGGCGGTCAACTGCCCTGACCGCTCGGGTTGGGAGAGAGAGGGAAGGAGAGAGAGGTAGAGAGGCAGAGAGAGACAGACACAGGTGTAGGGATGCACAGCAGTAGTAGGAGCAGGACCCAGATGTTCGCAGGTCGATCATCTCTGGTGGTGTTCTACTTGCCAGCTACGGGAAAATAGAGCATAAGACAACACTTTGGGGAAGAAGCCCAGTTAGTAAAATGCATTTACCAGACAAGGATGCAGGAAAGGGTGGATGGGTGCAAGTGAGGCGGAGAGGGAGAGGAGATTGAAGATGAGGAAGAGGGGGAGAGGAGGACTCAGTGTGTCATCTGTTTCTAGTCGCATAGTTTTGTCGAATTATAGGCTTTATCGAAAAGGAAAGTTTTAAGCCCACTCTTAAAAGCAGTGAGGGTATCCGCCCCCCGGACTGAAGCAGGAAGATGGTTCCACAGGACAGGAGCCTGATAGCTAAAGGCCCTGCCCCCTATTCTATTCTTGCTGATTTTGGGGATCACTAAT
>OMPJ01000062.1:0-19930 GCA_900312935.1 Carapus acus
GCCGGGGCCTCGCGATCGCGCGTCGCGCCGCGCACGCCCTCTCCGCAGCGCCGTGCCCGCGGCCAGTGCGCGTCCCCGCCTCCCAGCCCCACAGCTGCAGACTTCTCCAAGTCCGGAGAGCAACTTTTAGCCCAACTTCGTCCGCTCCCACCGCATCGACACACTTTCGCAAGGTTGGTTGACGCCGTTGTGTCTCTTTTCTCCTCCTCCTCCTCTTTTGCGCGACGCAAACCGTGTACGTTTTGCCTTCGCTCTTGTTCTTTATTGAAAACACATTTTTTTCTGAGAATCAGTTCGCAACAAGGGAGGCGGGGTCGCCCGAGACTGCTCTTCTTTTTCCTGATAACTTTGACCGCTAATTAAACGGAATAAACGCATGTTTGAGCATTAATTGACGCCCGTTTAGTCGATATGCCAGTTTATTCACGCCGTCGTAAAAACAAAACACAAAAAAACAAAGAACAATGTTTTCAACCGAGCCACGTTTTCCAGGCAACGTTTTCCACCGTGTGTCGCGACAGTTGTACGCAGTGATGAATAAATAAATCGAGTAATATTTATCCAGATGTGGACATAAATGTGATGATGATCGGTGCATCATCCCTGTTGAAAAGTTTCATGCGGGACACGAGACTCCATAGTGGAGTGGTGGCGATGTGCGGGGAAAGAGTTTTTTTTCTTTTTCTTAAAGTGGCATTGTAGTGATGCCACTCCGCTTTAAGGGCGTAAATGAGTGTGTGGGCTGCTCGTATGGATCCTCCGGAGAATCTATGGCAAACACGTGACCGGAGCCAGCCAGCAGCGCAGAGAACATCATGTACCGAAGCTCCGCAAGTTTCCTTCTTTTTTGGCCGCTCACTGCGCGCATTTACCAAACTCCCGAACCCTTTGCGCCGCAGACGGGTGGTGAAAAATTGCGCACACACACGTCGGATTTAGCGGATAACCGACGCTTGCACCAACCACGCGGTGTGACGGCTTGACTGATGGGGCTCGGGTCCGTCTGCGGGATTAGTCCTGCAGAGACTTTGCGTCCCGTGCCCCCCTCCTACCCCTCCTCCTCAGACCTCCTTTTCAATTCTGTGCTGCCAGATGTTCCCTTTAGCTTTGCACACGTTGCCTCGGCGCTAACACTGCCTATCATGTTGCTGCAGGGCTCATCATGGGAAACAAGTTCAGCAGGAAGATGCCTGTCAGCAGCAGCCCGCCTGCAGCAGCTGCTGCAGCTCCAGAGCAGAAGGCTGCAGAGGAGCAGCCAGCCGGCAGCGTGCAGCCCCCAGAAGCTGCTGAGGTGCCCCAGCAGGTGGCGGTCCAGGAGCAAGCGGCAGAGGTGCCGGCCGTCCCGGCTGTCGCAGCCCCCACAGTCGTGACGGAAGAAGCCCCGGCTCCGGCGGAACCGGAGCCCCTGGTGGCAGTCGGCGAGCCCGAGGCCCTCGTCTCGCTCGGCCAGCCTTCGCCTCCAGCGCAGGCCGATCCCGTGGCCAAGCCTCCCGCAGAACCGACCCCAGAAACCGTCGCCGCGCCCGAGCCGATCCCAGAGCCAGTGAAGGAGGTGGAGCCGGTCCCAGAGCCCGACCTCATCGCCAAGGAGTGCTGCTCCGAGCCCGCCGTCTCCTCGCCCCCTCTGGTCGACCTGGGGCTCCCCAACGAAACACCTCAGCCCCTCAGCACTCCTCCCACCGCCGCCGACCTCCCCGACCCAGTTGACACAGAGCCATCAGACGTCCCAGAAGTCGAAGAATGCCAAGACAGTGTGGAAGCTGCCGCGCTCGTCCCGGAGAATCTGGTGGAAGTGGAGACGGAGGTGAGCGACGCCGGGAATTTGGAGCAGCTCATCGACGTCAACGAGGAGGATGTTAGCGGACTACTACAGCGTTTGGAGCTTACAGCCAACGACCACGTCAACGACCTCATCTGCAGCGACGTGAAGATGGCCGAAGACCCTCCCATCATAGATGTGCCCTCCGAGCTCATGTGAATCCGGGCAGGAAGAAGGTTCAGAAAGAGGATGACATGGAAACTTCTTCACCCTTTAGATTAAGTCTGAAATAATCATTGACACTATGTTTTTTTTTCTCTCTCTCCTTATGTGGCCAAGTAAAGGCAGAAATCTTTTTGTATTTTAACTCCAAGCATGGTTGCAGTGGAAGTCTCACCCAGTTGACACACAATAAAATAACAAAAAAAAAATCGATGCATGCATGTCAGCAAACCTACAGCAGCACTTTACAGCCGCATTCTAAGTATGCGTGCGCATGTGTGTGTAGGGGTAAAGGGATTTAATGCACAGAAGGGGTTTACCAGCTAGTGAATTGCAGGACAACAGAGATTCTCCTCTGTGCACCAAAGAATACAAATAAATCTCTCAAAGGGAAAATGTACCATCGCTATATTCTAACACTATAGAGAAAAACAAACGTGTGAAAACAAATTTCAAGGGAAAAAGCAACAGTTTCTCGGAATGAAGATATGAGCGCACAGCGCGTCGGGTCCGTGTGTTATTCGTCTTTCGGGAACTGCGCAGGTGAAGGGAGCCAGCGAAGGGGGTGCGAGCCGCAAATGGGACGGGCGATAAGCGAGGGAGTCACATGTGCCGCCAGCACAGCGAGACGTCCGCGTCCAATAAAATGTCAAAAAGATGCTTGCTGCAGTGTGCTCTCCAAACCGGTATTGTTAATCATTTATTTGTCAAGATAACTTGTGTCTAGACTTTTCCAGTATTCCTGTAACAGGTCACCTCACTGTGTTTTGATTTGTGAAAAGCAGCAGAGGTTTATATTGTGAAAAATAAATACAATTATTTCACACGTGTGTTACGGATTTGCCCCTGATTGCTTTCCTACGCAGGAAGAGAGGCTGCAAACAGGAGGAAGCGTAATGTTGTGCTCAAAGGATCTTTGGAATTTCAATGAAGACGCACTTAAGCAGATCCAGATTTATGAGCCTTCTTATTAACACTCAAATGGCTGTTGTCTCCAAGCCGTTGCTCGTCACGTCTGTTTGCGTGAGGCGAGATTTGTTGATCTTAAGGAGTTAAAGAGAGGAGCTCGAGGATTTGTCGAGCCTGTGAGCAGCGTGGCGGCCCTCTTGTGGGAGTTTCCTCTTTCCTGTTCGTAAAAGCACAATATCAACCCAGCCCTCCCGTACATGTACAGGATACAGAGCACACATGGAAATCAAATTCCAGCCAGAACAGTAAATCATGTAAAGAGAGAGGGAGAGACAGTGCCTTCTCACAGTCTCATGGGAGAAGAGAGGAGCGGGGGGAGAGGGGAGGGAGGAGAAGGGGAGAGACCAGGCCACATTCTTTCCAAAGGAAGGAGGTTTTTTGGGGGGCCTGGGTCAAAATTCTCCAGAGCGACTGCGTTCCAGCGCATGAGAAATCTGCTTCTCACATGCCTCTCACACCACAACTCCCCCAAACCGACGCATTGCTATCCCAACCTCTCACTGTTCTGGTATGAGACCAGCTCTGCGTGCTTGGCGTGGAAGGTAATGGAAAGCCATGTCATGAGGATGTGCATTGCCCCGATTCGAACGCCCTCTCTAAACAATTTATCCACCCTGCTAAATCACTGTGGGGAAATCAAAGTGGACGCGTCCTTCTTTTTCAGTTCCTTCTCTGAGGGCTTACTGGCAACAGGACACTCGGGCAGATTTAGGGAAGTATGACTGGATTTTTTCACTTTGTGGGATGGCTGCGAAACCTGACACTGCCAAATCAGGGTTCGATGCAGAGGAAACGTGTTCATATTCAGTGGTGGCCCCGATAAATATTTTGTGCCCTGTCAGCCCCTCCTAAATTTATTCCCCTAGCCCCGAGGCGTGACAAATGGGTAAATCCCGTACATTTGGCAATACTCGGGCCGCTCGTCAGACAATGATCTCAGTCAGACTAGCACACAATACGCCACAGACAGAGCTGGGCTTGACACAGAAAGAACAGATAAAAAATTGTGAATCTATCGACTTGAGATTGCAGCTGGAACACGGCACATACACGCTTATGCTTTAGTCAGCCCTCTCTTCAATTTCCGGCCTCTCTGCGAAATACATTTCAGGATAAATGAAGGCTTTATAGCATTTGCCTCTCTTAACTAAACTATGCTGTCATGCAAGCCAGTCTGAGAGCCACTCCTTGGTATGTGCACTGGCTTCAAGAATGAATCACTGCTCATCCATCAGGCACGCCTGATGGATGAGCCAGAACAATGCAGTTTACATTATTCATGGATTCCTCTGTTCATGTCATGTTAGTGGTTATCTATGCCGAGTCTGGCTTCTCCAGGGGATTCCCAATCATTCGGACACCTGTTTGCCTAAATATGTATTTGCTCTACCTACTCCGATAAGCTCAACCCCATGTTGGCTGCATTGTAATTAGATTTGAGAAAAATCTGATTTATTTAGGTCATGGGACAAAGGACTGAGGTGCGCAACTGTCGTGGAGAGGTCAGAACAAAGCAAAACAGCAAACTGAAAAATAAAATTGAGGCTGCTTTCCGCTCTCAGACAATAAATAATGTGTTCCAAACAGGGTAGCGGGACAAATGCTGTCAACAGAGAGCAGTAACAGAGCTCAGGGCAAAGGCCAACCACAGACCTAATCCTCTACTTTGGCTTCCTGACAGAGAAAAAAGACAGACGGTAAAATCTGACATTAATCTAGAAAACGACGCTGATTTAGTCAATTATTTAAGAGATCCTCCCCTGGAAAACCTCCTCAATTGTCCCACAGCCATGCTATGAAACGCTGTGGAAATTTAATGCCAAACAAACAATTTGATGCCAAACTAACTATTGCTGCATTGTTCAAAATAATTTTGAAATCATTGTTGTCAACTTTCAGTGATTTCAAAATTATTTGCATTAATCATTTCAACATATTCTTGGCATTATAGCAATTGCCAGGAAACGCAAGAACAGCAAAAACAGAATTTTGGACTTGGTTTCCTTTGGCCAAGTATGGGCACACATTCCTGTCTTGGCTTAGGTCTCCCATAAAATTTCAATTCCCACCAATCTCGACTTTCTAATTTGCACATCCTACTTTCATTTGAGTGTCTCGCATGACTACAGCCACAGCTTTCACAGATGGAAATTTTTCAGAAAATTAGACAAAATTATTTTCAGACACTCTACTGGTCTTCAATTGATCACTGCTGCGCTGGGTCCCTTGTCAATTCTTCTCCAAGAAGTCTGAAAAACAACAAAACCACAGAGTGTATCTGGGGGAAAAACCCAAGCATCATACTCAGTCCTATTGCCATGGAAGTGTTGAGCTATCATCTCTAAAAAACATTGCCTCAACTTGACACATTGTGGCTACAAAAGAGACTACAAAAGGGATTCGATAACTGAGGTACAGAGAAAGAATGACAGTTACTAGCTACAAACATAGACATGATAATCAAACATCGTCACCATATACAAAAAAGAGAAGTGAGAGAGATGACCGGAAGTTGGCCTGACAATCTCTCAGCTTGGAATTACAAACAAAAAGATGAGCGTTAACTCCACAGAGCTTCTGCAGGCATGCCAAATCACCAAAGCCGATATGTAAGAGGATATTACAGTGGCTGGGCGAAGTAGAAAAATAGGATTGATCCAACGCCGAGAGCGAAACACACAAAAAAAGGAAACACATTTGTAACTTAGAGTGTGAAAAACCCTGGCAGCAGTTCAACATTCCGCCTGCTCTATGGTTAGTTGCACAGCTCCCACAGAGTCTCTCAATCATTTACACACACGCACGCGCTCGCGCAGGCACAACCACACGCACGCAGACACACATAGAGCGAGCCCATACTTTTTGAGAGGCAAGGGTTCCTCCGAGGGTTCAGGCCGATACCTGAGCGTAGAAACAGAAACACAACCGTTGAATTTGCCAGATGTAAACAATTGAAAATGCATCACAAATGACACACCGCTGAAACATGAGAATGTCCAATACACACCCATTCCACTGCTGGAAGAGCATCTCTCCCGTTTCTCTCCTTTGTGCCATGGAATCAACACAATGTCTGCTGTAGACGCACAAGACAGACCCACTAATCAGCTCAGGCTGGCATATTTAAATAATGACATGCTTTTTTATTTTGCTTTGCCAGGTGGGCCCAAGCCTCATCTTGCTCACAGCATCTTAGGTGGGTATGTCTCCACAATGCTGTTTACTGTGCTTATGAATATCATTCCACAAGTTTGTTTGTAGCTGGTGTGTTTATACAGAACGCAATCATTCACTAAATCCTCTTGTGGTTACGAAACTGTTTTGATGCTCACCAGTGTGCAATTTCCACGTTTGCTGCTCGGGCTGGCAGGCCTTTGCTTGCCCTCCTTGAATAGATATGGGAGTCAGGCTCACATCTATTAGAACAGGGAGTGCAAGGGACAAAAAGGTCTCAACTCATCCTAATAACACGACTATGAGGAAAGCAATTATGACAAGCTCATGTCAAATCTGGACAAAATTCAAGGTTTTACTGTTTTTTGTGGAGGCCACCCACCTGACCAGTGGTCTCTGCTTTTCTGGGGCTTTTTGGACATAACATTGGCAGCATCCGGGCCAACCTTGTCGTGTTGTTTCCTTGGCAGAGGGTTGCTGCATTTAGCCCTGAACCGTTGTGTAGCCTCCTGCAGAATCTTATGCATGTCACAGCTGTGCTGGCAGGAATCTTGCAGGGATGAAAACGTCCAACTGGTCACCTCCTCAAATGGCAGCGTGCAGCCTGACAGTCATAAAGAATCCTGATAGACGAATGTTTTCACAACCGACTCCAGTGTCCCTATACTAAGATGACTACTCGGCTTTGTGGACTCATACCTGCACATCTATTGTGAGAAAGTTTACTATTAGACTCTGAGGGTGGCATCTGGGCAATCTTACTGATCAGCAGCTCAGAATCTGATGGAGTGAGTATACCACGTCAGACAATCTAAAATAACTGCTTGCAAGAAATTGCAATGCTTGTTGGAAACAAAGGGTGTTTTTTTTTTACCATTTGCATCTTTATGTTTGCGGGCCTTTGAACTTGAACGTATGGATATGTGACTAGACAGGGCAAAAAAGTGTGAGGGACAACTGTGAATTACATCACTGTGCGGACACTCCCACTTGATTCAGCTTTTCTGTTGAGTAAGGACTGTGAAGGGGAGCAATGCCACCAACCGATATGCAGTGTGCTGCTCTCTGGCTCCCTCTCGTGTCCGAATGTGAGGGGAGTTCACGGCTGATGTCCCTCTGCAGACTGAGTACTGCACTTTGTCTGCGCTGGATGTAGATGCGACCCTGTGCTCGGCAGCCTGGAGAGGCTGTGGCTGGGAACACCAAACTTCAGCCTCCTCCAACCAAGCACTCACACTGCATTTTGCATTCTTAATCCCATGGATGTAGTCGTTCTCAGTAATGTTTCTTTTGATGCGTCGACGCTCAGTACCAGACACCCCTTGTTCTCTATTTTCAGCGATGATGTCTCGACATGCTGTTTGCATGGCTTTCCTCTCTTCCCCAGTTGTGCTGACAATTTCACATTTCTGGGTTCCCTCATTGGTCTTTAATAGTCGCCTTGGTTCTGTGTACTTGGGTACAACATGTTAACTTTCAGCATCAGCTACTGTTAATTCTGCATTCAGGTCATTTCAAGAACACGATGGACACCTGAGATGCTGAGGATATGGTACTTACGGGCAAGTAAACCAACTGTTTGGCCATACTTTGAATGGAGTAGTCTTGCTTTTGTGTCGCATTTCTGGAACACAGGTTTTCCAGGTCGTCCTCTGTTTCCTGAAATTAAACTCAAGTCACCACAAATAGTATGAGTCACTACACTTTTTGCTGTTTAGACTGAGGTTGCGCTCCATGTCTAACCTGAGCTTGCCTCTCCTCCAGTTTCTCAATCCTCTGTAGCATCTCTCTAGCCGATGCTCTGTAGCTTTCCATGTTGGTGGGGGTCTCCACAGCTCTGATCTCTTTCTGTGGCTCTATGTGACCTGGCACTTCAAAGAGCAAGGCTTCACATCCAAATTCAAGACATTTGGCCACTGTATACACATTAGACTACAACCATTTTTACATGGTGTCACTGTAAACAACGAGTCTTGACCTTCAAACGGTTGTTATATTATGTCAACACTCCACTTACTGACTGCTTTGCAGTTCTGCAGTATGAATGTAGAAGCTTTCCTAACTTCCTCACTTGCGTCCTCCGTGACTAGAGTCACAATGACGGGGAGACCTCCACACTGCACCAACTGGGACTGGTGTTCCTCTGATTTGACAGTGATGAAATGTAAGGTGTGAGATGTGACAGGGCTTTCACGCTACAGGTACATTGCTTTTGAAAGAGTTTTAGGGTTAAATCAAGAGCTTAATCTTGGTAAACTGGAAATGAAATATCCCAATGCAAACAGAGCATGGATACAACGGTGTTACCTGAGGCCACAGTGCAATTGCCAACAGTAAGTAAAACAGCCAGCCTGTCCTCTGTGTCAAGGTTTGAGTTGGACAGTAGAGAGACAAGCAGTGGGACTACACCATGCTGAGACAAACAGGAAGCTAGAGATGCTAGTGAAAACATACAAGAAAATAAAAATAAACATTCAACACTTGGATTGCAGCACCAAATAATAAGAAGTGAGTGAAAATGAAATGAGAGTGCGTGTCTGTGTGTGTTCATCTACAGTATGTGTACATACGGTTATCAGTTATGCAAGCTGACAGGGTTTTGGACACGGTGATAGAAAGTTGGCGAGACAAAATGCTTTTCTCTGCTGCAGGAGCCAGATGAACCAGGGCGAGAGCCAGATTTTCCAAAATCCCAGAGCCAAAAAAATACTCCTGAACACAAGCTGCACAAACAAAAGAGAGGTGAAATGATCTGGCTTATGGCTTCATTTCAGAATACAAGGGTAGAACTGCAAATTAAACAAAGGCTTGTATTTTCACATTTTACACTTACAGTTATTGGCAACTGTTGTTGCTATGAAGGAGCAAATGGGCTGAAATATTTCAGGACGGGGCAGAGCAATGTGCTGAAGCCAGGATTTTATGATTGGAAAGGTTGCCGCACACACACGCTGACCCTCCTCTGCATTATTAAATTTACGGCATTTGAGAGGAGCTGCTGCAACAGTGGAATGTGCTGAGACCAAAGTGCACACACAGCACACAGACGTTACCATTCTGAGGGTTGTTGATGCATCCACAGATTGCACTAGATATAGACGCCCATAAGAGGTACGTCTGAGTTCCATTTGGTGTTATCCAAACACCATCTGAGGACAAGGGAAACGTGGTTCTGCAAAGAGAAACGCAATCGCTCTGGTTATTGTTTTCTGCATTAAAGCAGATATATCATTGTGATTGGGGGTTTTTTAGGGTCGCATTTTATGCCTCCTCCCGCTTGTCAAGGCTCATGTCTGCCAAAAATGTCTACCTGAATAGGCCAAGTAGAATGTCCACACAGCCAGATGTTTGAGCTAAGGTCTGTCCTGACTCTGCAATAGATTTGACTGATTTGTAGGATTCATTTTATTTGGTTGCATTGCTTCATTTCACATCGAATAAGAAATGAGACCACCAACAACAGTGAAGTGTTAAACTACTGCAAATGGCAGTTAAATATGTGGCATAAGTGTTATTACTTAAGAGTGTTATCATTAGCATAGCCATTATAGCCAACAAAATGTGTACTAGGGGAGCCTTGATCTTACTGTTGCTGGTCACAAGCACAGACAGCAGATAAACTGTCACTCTCATGCGTGTCAGGGACATATCAGCTTTTGTCAACCAGCCAGCCAGATCTGAGAATATCTCCTTTCTGCATAGAGAGTTCTTGCAGTACACTAACAGAAGGGATTACAACATGTGATGAATACATATATTGATAAAATACCAAAACTTACTGGGCTGAACTGGACACATCCAGTGACTTGATGTTAAAACACGTTAAAAAGTGACACAGCATGGAGGAAACATATCTATGTCATTTTTTGTTCAGAACACCATTCCATCAAGTAATTTTAAAAGAATGGAAACCACAACATTCTTCAGTTGTAAAGACTGATGTCAATCTTAATCTCCTACTTTCGCCAGTACACCCAGAAACACTGACACAAATACAGACACAAACTAACCATTTGCCTCAGCTAGAGCACAGACAGTGAAGAGTGCTGTCTCCTTCACATCCTCATGAACAACACTGGACTTTGAGAGGTTATATATAAACCCCACCCCGCCCATCTCTCGCAAAAGATCCACGTTCTCCTCTGCAAAGTTAGAATTCAAACAAAAGCAGAAAATTAAGTAATTAGACATGATGAAATAAGAGAACCTAAGTGTGACAAGGTGTTGGAGAAAAAAAAAGGCTGATACAGCAACATGTGGTTTCTATCGTTTTTAAGTACTGTAATACTACTACAAAAACTGCTACTGATACAACCACAACTGCTGCAACTTGTAACAACAATAACAATAACATTGATCTTGCCTTTGTTTTCACAGATGGAGTAAATAGTGAGTAATGCTTGTCTCTGGTGATCGGGGAATTTCATCTGGAATTTTAGGCATTCCAGCAGCAAACTTAGATCTGTCTTCACAGCTGAGAGAGGATGAAATTATACAGAAAATATTCAAAGAAGCACACTAGCCAGCTGCCTCCTTTGATAAAACTGTGGGCACAAAATCCATTTACACTGGGAATGAACTCACTGTTTCGGGAGCTGCTGCTCACAGTTGCTTCCATTTTCTTGAGACCAATAGGTAAAATGTACCTATTTTGTGTTCTGAGATCCTCAGAACGTAAATGTTGAGCAGTGCCACAAAGTAATTACAAAGGTAACATTTCAACTCCTAATGTGTGGTGACTGTACCTGTTTTTATTTACTCACCATTGTTTGCTACATTTGCTCAGAGCCAGAAAGCTATGTTTTGCTACAAAAAGAAAAAGAGAAAGAAAAAATATCAACCAGAAATAGTTCCTCTTATCAACAACAACAACAACAACAACCAAATCATGAATACAATGTATCACATCAAACTATGCATATACCCAAAACCAAATTATGAATACAATCAGATTTAAAGTGGAACGTCTTGACTTCTTTGTCATGCCTGCAGGAAAGTGGGGGCATTTCGCAGGTTTTCGCTGTTTTATCTTCAATGTTTGTGTTTTAATTTAGATTTTCACCCAGCAGGCAAATTGGACACGTTCACACGCAGACACACAGTTGGTGATTTGATTTGAACACAGTGTGTCTGGCATCGGGGAACAGGTTTAACCTCTCCTCCTTATCGAGACCGAGACAGTCAGGTATCTTATGCATCCCGCCATTTCCCTTGTCGGGGTCTCGCCGTTATTGCGTTCGATATTTGCGACTCTCCAAAATTATCTGTAGTCACCTTTTGAGTACTGCCATAGACTTAAGAGCTACAACATTTGACAATACTGGAGTTGCCTTTGAGTTTGAATTGATATTTTGGTACAGTGCTTGACCGTTACACCCGGAACTGCCCTTTCCCCGCCTGGAATCCGTGATACGCGGATAGTACGTGAGTTGATGACGTCAGTGCGTCGTTACGTCACAGGCATGCGTCCAGCTGTCAGCAGTTGACTTCACACAACGGGAGTCTGGTAAGTTTACTACGTTTTCGGTGCATATCTGTGCATACATGTTTCACTTTGCGTGTTAGCAAGTCCACCCAATGTTTTCAATAAGCGCATAACTGAAGGAAGTCATCTATGGTGCCCGCGTTTACTTCGCAGTGAGTAAACGACCTAGTTATGATGCGAAACTGCCCTGTTGCCAAGTTATTTCCATTTGCCACTCGTTTTCGACGAAATTTCGACGAATGTCATCTCTAAGTCTGAGATCTCAGATGTTGCTATGGTTTAGAGGCTCATATCACCATCTCGCAAATTTAACCCAGAGATCATGCAACAACGACGGAAGACATCCTCGACCTGCATTACATGTACAACGCCTGCCTGACGTCACAACGATTTGAATCATTCGCGCATTTCTGCATCTATTTTATTAGTCTTTGCGTTGGACCACATTTTGCTGGCAGAAGATGTCTGGACGTGTGTGTTCCAGCATCCTTGTCAGAGCTGCCTGCTGCACACAGACTCTAAGCTGTTCTCTACAGTCACAGGTTTGTCCCACCCTAAGCAATGGACAGCTTTAAGTGTCTCAAATAAACTTAAGCAAAATGCTGACAATTCTATGTTAATGTTCCATGCCTTTCATCAGCTCGGGCACCTTTTCATACCGCGATCTGCTCATCAACGACCATCTCTGCTCAGTCACTCTTCATCCTGGTGTTGCGCTAATTCGGTGCGGCAGCTCTGCACCAGTGACAAGTCCAGGTCATCGTACCATGCTCAGCGATGCTTCTCCACACATGAAGATTTTGACTATAGGTTCAGCCAGGTCCAGATCAATAGCCTCCTGCGGGCCAGTGAGCAGGTAATAGGCTCCACAATCCATGCAAATCGTTTTGGCACCACATGCATATTATAAACACAGTTCCTCTTCCCTGCAGGTGGTGAACATTCAGGACTTTGACACTAGGGGATTCAGTGCTGTGAGAAAGTTTGAAAGCAACCAATTGGCTGCAAACACCCCGATCGAGGACCGCCGCAGTGCAGCCACCTGCCTGCAGGTGTGAACCCTTCAATCTTTGGCTTGTTCCCTGTACTTTGTTCATATCCAGCCCTTGTCTGCATTACTGTTTGCATATATGTACGAGCTGAAATTGTACTAAACATAATGTCTATCCCATTGCCTCCCCAGACAAGAGGCCTGCTCTTTGGCGTGTTTGATGGCCATGGCGGCTGGGCCTGTGCCCAGGCCGTCAGTGAGCGGCTGCTGTACTACGCCGCAGTGGCAATGATGCCAAGAACCATCCTAGAGGAGCTGGAGAGGTGCATGGAGCACGATAAACCTGTTCCCCCAATTCTGCAGTGGCATAAACACCATCTGGACTTCAATTATCGGGACTCAGCCACACTTTACATTAACAATCTCAGGCTCTTCTGGCAAGATCTTCTGGACAGTGGAGACCATGAAGGGGGCATGAGGTGTGTGTGCTCTCACAGTTTCTTTCTTTTTTTTTTTTTTTTTATCTTTGTTGTCTGATGATAGTGGAGAAAATGTGTCATCATCAGGCCACACTTCAGAGATAGACTCTTATCTGTGTGTTGTCGCTCTGATAACTATGTAAAGAGAAAATGTTTCCCAAGTGCGTATTTGCACAAGTGCACGAGGGTTTGTGTGTGTTATTTGTTCTGAGAATATCTTACATGCATGTTTCTCGTGCTGTGAACAGGGTATGTGGTATTGAGATTCAGTTTTCTCTCTCTCATCATTCTTGTTCTCCGTCAGTCCTCCAGAGGCGTTGCACTGTGCCTTTAAGCGTCTGGACAATGACATCTCGTTAGAGGCCCAAGCCCCTCTCTCCAATGATCTGATGAAGAACACAGCCATACAGGTAGCGGACATTTAGGCTAGTTGAATGAATCTCGCTGTGTTGGTTGGATTACACACTTTTCTCAAACATGCATGTGTATCTTGCCTAGGTCGCGTTTGCTGGCTCCACTGCCTGCGTGGTTCATGTGGGAACAGACGGGATTCACGTGGCTAACACGGGCGATTGCCGAGCGGTGCTTGGCGTCCAAGAAGAAGACGGCTCGTGGAGCGCTGTTCCCCTGTCCAGTGATCACAACTGTCAGAACAAATCGGAACTGGAGCGGATTCACGCCCAGCACCCTCCCTCGGAGAGAGACACGGTGGTGGTGGATGACAGGCTGCTGGGGGTGAGCTGCACTGCGGCATAACTTATGGAGAACCAACATACGAAGCTGAAACTAATATCCTGCTGATTGTTTGCTGTTTCGTCCTGACCGCAGATTTTGATGCCCCTACGAGCATTTGGGGACGTCAGATTCAAGTGGAACCAAGACCTGCAGCAGAGTGTTCTAGCCAGTTTGAACTCGGGGATGGACCAGGACAACCTCAGCCTGTACCAGTACACAGTGCCTAACTACCTGACTCCGCCCTATCTGAGCGTGACCCCAGAGCTCACCTACCACAAGCTACGACCTCAGGACAGCTTCCTCATCCTAGCCTCTGACGGCTTGTGGGACGAACTAAACAATGAGGAGGCCGTGCAGCTCGTAGGCGAACACCTCAGCGGAGTTCACCACCAGGTTTGTGCCCAGGGTTAATAGAAACTGCATCCGCTCTTTGAGCGGACTCCAACCTCTAATTTCAATTTTCTGCCCAGGACCCAGTGTCGGCGACGGAGAAGCAGCTGAAACTGGGTCAGATGCAAGAGCTGCTGCAGAAGCGCAGAGACAAAGCGTCTCCCGCGCTGGACACCAACGCAGCCACTCACCTCATCAGACACGCATTGGGCAGAGGCGAGTACGGAGAGTTGTGCCAGGAGAGGCTGGCCTCCATGCTGGCTCTGCCCGAGGACCTGGCACGGATGTACAGGGACGATATCACCGCCCTGGTGGTGTATCTGAACGGCAACTTGGCTAGACCCCATCACAACTGAGGAGGGAAAGCTTTTCCGCTGCATAGTATATGAACACAAAATGGAATCAGATGAAGGATCGCTATGATATGTGATATCATATGAAGACGTGCTCCCACCTGAGCGCTCTCAGCAGTGTGTTACAGCTCTACGGACCAACTGGGCCTGAATTCTGAGTCGCATTAATTAAATGGAAATATTCATTACGTTTCCCAGACCCGCTCAGTTCTGTTCCAGGGCAACAGGGTGTTGCTGCAACAAACAGTGGACAATATCGCAGGTATTACACAGATCAGGATAAATATGTGACCACAGAAACGTTTACAAATGTTACTCTTCATAACTGACCTATATTTACAAGCTCCTGTTTCCTGTGCAATTTCAGTGTGTTGCTTTGGATAATCAATATGTGTTGTGTACTGTGTAACTTTACCTGGTGCTTAATTTAACAAGCTGAAAGCCTGCAAAGTGTCCTTCATATATGTACAAATGTTTCTTTGGGAGAAAAAAGTGTTCCCAACGTTAACCTTTCTATTAAACATTCTCAAACAGTTTTTTTTGTAAAATTTATTTTGGTTTTCTACTGAAGCGTTGGACAAATTTATTGAAGCAGCTGTGACAAAATGGCCAGTAAGCATAAAATTACAACCTGTTTGCAACCTTAGTCCTCTGACTGATGACGCTATGTGGGAGAGAAAACAAACCAACATTAAGTTTGTGTGTTGAGTTGAGTGTTGAAGGAGGATATCTGATCCTCCAGTGTTGTGTCAACACACACGAGGCTTCCTCTCTGAGACACATCAGCCCCAACAGTTGCGTCCACCCTGCACGTCTGGCAGAATGCGTAGATAAATTACACGCAATGACCGATATTATTCTGTAGTTGTGTTTTCTGGATTTTTCAGACGTGGTTAATTAAATGCCTGACACAAGTGATATCACCACTTTTGTTTGTAAGCCTCACCTGCATAAACACACACACCTGCATGGGTGACAGCAGCTGAGGTCACCTCCAGCCTGTTTGTTTTCCCCCCAGCTTTGTGCTGATAAAATCAAACACCTCCCCTACTTACCCAGCATCATCAGCGACAATGGGGCGGACGGGTAAGCACGTCCACGCAGGCAGCATTGTCCACACCACGGGACACTAGCAACACCGCAGGGGGACGAGCTTGGCTGACCTGGGGGACCCGGCAAGGTGAAGATTTCAAGTTGAGAGAGGTGATGAGGCTCATACCTGGAGCTCTGCCCCCTGGAACAGATCTAGTTGAGAGGCTTTGGTAACAGAGGACACATCTTGTACAAGGGAGACAGCTAACGAGGAACAGCAGGACTCTAATGCCTCCACTCTTGCTTTGCCAAGTCCAGGTGAGCGTTCGGCGAGAAAAATGGGATCCATTTTTCATGGTCTGTCTCTTCCCAGACTCTCAAAGCTTATTCTGAAAAGCTGCTCTTTCCATCTGTAGAAACCTCTTTCTTATGCTTGCATCATGATTAGTTTGGAAGTTTCCACAAAACCGATAATGACTCTGGTAGTCTTTATTGCTGGAAATCTATGAAATAGCTGTGCTGTGATACTGGTGAGGCAGGTTGCAGTAGAAGTAATTTGAGCGCATATATCAAGACAATGTTTTGGTTTGGGTTAGGCTTGTTCTGTTGAGCCATATGTCAACATTTCTGTTATATTATCATTCGAGTTCCAATGATAATTGTGATAATCCTGATGATGGATTACCGGATTTTGCCTCTCAGTGTCTGGCTGGCCTGGTCGCGATGTGCCTCTTGGCAAGTGCGGCCAACTGCTCTCATGTGGAACTCCCAGGAGGCCGAAGTGAAAATCCAGAGGTCATGCGATATGTAATCACACTTGCCCTCATTATGTTGCAATGAAACATCTGTTGTGACAGTGTGAATGATGATGATGATTATGAATTTCAACAGAACAGCTCTGACGCTGCTGCCCGGAATGTGCCACACGAGTCCAGAGGTTTGCGCCGTGTGAAGAGAGACTGGGTTATTCCACCTATTAATTTCCCAGAAAATGACAGGGGTCCATATCCCAAAGTCATGGTGCAGGTGGCCAAACTTTGCTGTGAAATTCGTTGTAATGAAAAATCCACTTGGATTACAGTGCATATAATAGTTTATTTGACTCAATAACATTCTTTTGCTGTGCTTAGATTAGGTCAAGTGATGACCACAGGGTTGCAATAACCTACAAAATCACAGGACCAGGGGCTGATCAGCCTCCAGAGGGCCTTTTCATGGTGGACAGACGATCTGGGGTTTTGTATGTCACTCAGCCGTTGGACAGAGAAAAAGCAGACAAATACACCGTAAGATAAAACAACACCTGCACAATCATTTCCTTGAAGTGCTTTGTGTTTGGTGGATCTTGGATGCTGTGTGTTCCAGCTGTGGGCCCATGCTCTAAATCAAGACGTCAAAGCTGAGGAGCCCATGGAACTCATCATCAATGTCATCGACCAGAACGACAACCATCCAGAATTCACTCAAGACAGATTCCACGGCAGCGTGAGTGAAAGCTCGGCCGCTGGTGAGATGAACCTGATTCTACTCCCCTCTCAACTATGTTAAATTGGTCTGGTACTACCTAAAAAAAACTCCTCCTTGCCTCAAATATTCAGATCACTCCTTCATGAGAGTCACGGCAGTGGACAAAGACGACCCAGAAACGGACAATGCAATGATTAGGTACAGGATAGTGACTCAGGTGCCCGACATGCCCAAAGCAGAGATGTTTGCCATAAACCCACTGAGTGGAATCATCAGTGTGGTGGCAGGAGGCCTGGACAGAGAGGTGAAGCAATCCATCAATAAAAGGAAACTCTCCTCTCAGCTAGTGGTGAGAAAAGCTCACACCCGTCTGACTCCCTCCCTCCCTTACAGACCCACCCAGAGTACAGGCTGACCGTTGAGGCTGCAGACATGGTGGGTCAGGGCCTGACGTCCACCAGCACGGCCATCATCAGCATCACTGACAGCAACGACAACGCGCCACAGTTCACCGCCACACACGTGAGCGCTGGTCCAAACTCCTCCAAACCTTCGGAAGATAATCTCACTCTAACATGCGTGGGGTCTTGTCTGTGTTATCGTCAGGTATCCGCAACAGTACCCGAAAACGAGGCGGAGGTGGAGGTGGTGAGGTTAAAAGTCAGCGACCGCGATGAGCTGGGATCTCCCAACGCCAACGCCAAGTACTCAATTGTGAAAGGCGATGAGGGGGGGCACTTCCGGATCATAATGGGACCGGACAAAATGGAGGGGATCCTCACCACAGCTAAGGTCTGCATTTGGCGATGCAATTCCTTCCCCTTGCTTCATCTAAACTCCTCATTCATTTCCTCCCCCTCGTCTTGCCTCCCTCCATCGCTTCCTGAAGGCGTTGGACTTTGAGAGCATGTCCACCTTCTCTCTGCTGGTGGTGGTGGAGAACGAGGCACCGTTTTCCAGGCCGGTGTCCACGTCCACGGCTACGATCTCCCTGAGCGTGACGGACCGGAACGAGCCTCCTGTCTTCAGCCCAGCTGAGGTCCGTATCCGCTTATCAGAGGACGTGAGAGAGGGGACATCTGTGACCCAACTCAGGGCTCAAGATCCAGACACGTCCAGACAGAGTGTCAGGTGAGGCACACATGGGCGTTTTGTATTCTCGTCCCTGTGCTACGATTCAGCTCTAATCGCACCCCCTCAACTTCCTCCAGATACAAACTACGGGATGATCCTGCCAAGTGGCTGAGGATCGATGAAAACACGGGATTGGTTAGAGTTAAAAGCAGGATGGACAGGGAGTCTGTCTTCGTCAAACAGAACAAATACACAGTCCTTGTTTTGGCAATTGATGATGGTGAGGGTTCCATCAAGAACAAGCATCTATTTTTGCAATAGTTTACGATCCTCTGTCCCATTTTCTCTCTCCTTCTTGCTTTCAGACACAGTTCCCGCCACCGGCACAGGCACACTGGAAGTTACTCTGCTGGATGTGAACGACAACGCTCCCTTCATCAAGCAGAGGAAAGCCAGTTTGTGTAGCAGCAACCCGTCTCCAGTCCAGCTCGACATCGTGGACCTGGATGGGAGTGATCACTCTGGACCGTTTACCATAGAACTCCAAGGAGAACATCGGATCAACTGGACCATCACCACCAACTCTACTAGTAAGAGAACAACACTTATCCAAACATGACCAGGTTCCGTGAAATCAGCGTCAGATCTCCATCGCTCCTTCTCTGCTCCCATGCTTGCAGGCAACATGGCGGCTCTTGCTCCTAAAAGGAAGCTGCCACCTGGAGATTATTCCATCCTCATGCGTATCTACGACGTGGACTTGCTATCTCAGGACAGCACCCTGGACGTAGAGGTTTGTCAGTGTGAAGGTGTTGTCTCCAGCTGCTTCATCCCACATGTGGCCCCTCGCGCAGACAGTCCCTCTCTGGCTACTGGAGTCCTGGGAGTCATTCTTATTCTTCTCCGTACGTACGCCTGCTCATCTTGTTTCTCCTCTGACATTTAGATCTTTGTCTTATCGTTCAACATTTTACTTACACTTTACAGTGTTGGTTCTGCTCGTGCTCATGTTCTTGAGGAGATGGAGGAAACCTCAGAAGAAGATTCTGCTCTTGCAAGACGATGTCCGAGATGACATCTTTTACTACGACGACGAGGGAGGGGGCGAGGAGGACCGGGTAGGAGTAATATGTTGGTGGAGAAGTTCTTCTGTTGTTAGATAGAAAAGTGGTTCACAACGGAATTTGTAAACCACGACAACTTTTCAAGCATCATGTCCCTTCCACAGGCTTAAGGTCTTCTTGTTATTGTGATATGCACCTTGGATAGGGCTAGATCAGGGGTCACCAACACGGTGCCAGCGGGCGCTAGGTCGCCCGCAATGACCACATGAGGCGCCCGCAGGGGTTCTCTGAAAATAGCACCACTCACCAGTGAGCTGCATCTAAAATTTTATTTTATTCTGTTGCTATTTTTTTTTAAAAATCACACCGACATTTTAGAATGACAATATCCTAAAATTTGTTCATTATTCATGAGGTTTAGATAAGTTTGGGTGAAGTTTGACCTACTCCAGTTCAATGATCAGTATTGTGCGCAGTGCGAGTGGAGGGAAAGCTAGCGGGGAAGCAGCGAAGATGGGCGCTCAATACAGGTTATAAAGCATGGCAGGAAAATGAAAGAAAACTCATCACTTTCACAACGAAAGGGAGGAGGGGTTCTTTTTTACATCTGTGAAAGAAACCTGCGTGTGTCTCACTTGCAGAGCGACTGTGGTGACGTCACTACAGGCAGAAAAAGCTGGTGAAAAAGTCAACAGAAGTGACCGAAGCCTGGTTTAGCGCTGCGTATTTTCTGATC
>OMPJ01000065.1:0-15204 GCA_900312935.1 Carapus acus
GAAGAAACATGCATGAGCTAGAGAAAGCCAAGAAAGCTGTCGAGAGCGAAAAGGGTGAAATTCAAACTGCCTTGGAAGAAGCAGAGGTACAGTGTCTTAGATGGCAGGCTTTCATGTAACAGATAGAGATGTCCGATAATACTGGCCCACCGATATTATTGGCCCGATATTAGCATAAAAATGAAATATCAGTATCAGATTTTTTTTTTGCTTTAAAACCGATAAAATAAAAACCGATAAAAATGAAATAATGCTTGCGTTACACCGAAATAATGCCTATGCGCTCCTGAAGCTTTTACCACCGCACATATCGGTATCGGCTGTTATCGGTATCGGTAAATTAAGAGTTGGACAATATCGCCATATCGGATATTGGCAAAAAAGCCAATATCGGACATCCCTAGTTACAGACAAATACAACTCACCTTAATCCATCTGAAATTGTCAAACTCTGGGATACTTTTATTTTGTCATGTGAGTGAAATAATTTTTATTACAATGCCCACTTTGTATCAAAGGGTACACTGGAGCATGAGGAGTCAAAGATTCTCCATGTTCAGCTTGAACTCAACCATGTGAAAAATGAAGTTGACAGGAAGCTGGCAGAGAAAGATGAAGAGATTGATCAGATCAAGAGGAACAGCCAGAGAGTGACTGACTCCATGCAGAGTGTGCTAGACTCTGAAATTAGGAGCAGAAACGATGCTCTAAGGATGAAGAAGAAGATGGAGGGGGACTTGAATGAGATGGAGATTCAACTCAGTCATGCTAATAGGCAGGCTGCTGAGGCCCAAAAACAACTCAGGAATGTTCAGGCACAACTTAAGGTGAGTTCCCTTACCATCAAATTCAAAATGTTCAGTTCTTAACAAAATCAAACTCTTAACTAACTTCTTTGTAAGGATGCCCAACTTCATCTCGATGAGACTACCAGAGGGCAGGAAGAGGCTCACGAACAGAGTGTCATTATGGAGCGGAGGAATGGCCTCCTCGTGACAGAAATGGAGGAGCTTAGAGCTGCCTTGGAGCAAGGAGAGAGAGGACGAAAAGTAGCAGAGCAGGAGTTGCTTGATGCAAATGAACGCACAGGTTTACTTCTTTCTCAGGTAAATATTCTCAGGTAAGGATTATGAATGCATGGGAAAGACATTAAGCATTGCCTTCCTTCAAAATTCAGAACACAAGTCTCCTTAACATCAAGAAGAAGATGGAAGCAGACATCATCCAAATCCAGGGCGAAGTTGACGATGCTGTTTTTGAAGCAAGAAATGCTGAGGAGAAGGCCAAAAAGGCCATCACTGATGTGGGTTACATTTCTTTCTATCCATATACCTGATCAGTGTTTGATTTGCTTCAAAATGGGAGTGAAATGTCTTTGTCTTTTCAGGCAGCCATGATGGCCGAGGAGTTGAAAAAGGAGCAAGATACCAGTGCTCACCTAGAGAGGATGAAGAAGAACCTGGAGGTCACTGTCAAGGACATGCAGAATCGCTTGAATGAGGCTGAGAATCAGGCCATGAAAGGTGGCAAGAAGCAGCTCCAGAAACTCCAGTCGCGGGTAATGCACTACAGATACCATTTCATGTTTTAAAATGGGGATGGAGAGCCAATAGATGAGAATCATTTTCCACTCTGACCCTCCGCAATAACACTACTTTACAGGTCCAAGACCTAGAATCTGAACTTGAGGCAGAGCAGAAACGTGGAAGCAATGCTATCATAGCTGTTCGAAAGCACGAGAGGAGAGTTAAGGAGCTGACATACCAGGTCATTTCTAATTTTACAAAAAACTACTGTTCACTCCCTTGACCCTGATTAACTTATTAATGGCTATATGTAGACTGAGGAGGACAAAAAGAACATATCCAGACTTCAGGACCTAGCGGACAAACTGCAACTCAAGGTTAAGGCATACAAAAGACAAGCTGAAGAGAGTGTGAGTACAATCTGGTTTCTTTCAGTAAAAAGCATGTAGTATCTTTGTTGTTGTAAGGACTGTTGCTGAACAAAACATGATACAAACCTCATCCTCTTCATAGGATGAGCAGGCCAACACCCATATGTCCAGGCTGAGAAAGACCCAGCATGAGATGGAGGAGGCTCAGGAGCGTGCTGACATCGCCGAAGCTCAGGTCAACAAGATCAAAGCCAAGACCCGGGAAGCCGTGAAGGTAGCTCTTTCCTGATGGTTGACAGCAATCACACACTTATCAAAATAACGCCAAAAAGTTGACGAGTTATTTTTTGCATGATAGATAAATAAATAAATAAATAAATAAATAAATAAATAAATAAATAACACCATAGTTATTTTCCAGAGAAACCAAATATTTCACTGTCTCATCTGACCTCTCAACGAGGGGGTGTTTCACCTAAGCAGGACAGAGCAATGCTACAGTATATGCTGACTGAAATGTGAACGGCACCGACATACATCAACAGCTAAAAGAATACCTACTTTGTATCAATACTGTCAAAGGGACTGTAGTGGAAACATCTATCGCCGGTAACATGTGAGCTTTAAAAACGCTGATAACATTGACTGAAATTGATGGATTTTTTTTCTGTTGCTATCAGTTGTCAGTCAAGTGACGATAGCTAATGCTGAGTCACGCCCCTCACCTCCTGAGCGGGAACTTCATTTCAATATATCGATTATAAGGACGTGGACCCGACAGCCAATCATGATCGTCCATTTTGCTCTTTGGATTTCTCGCGACTGGACACAGAAGTCGCTGTCGCGAGCTTAAGGAGCGTTCAAGCGATCCCGGAATCATCAACTCTACAAAATGTGACCGAAAAACCCTCCAAAACAGAACAATGTACCGGATCGATATGTACGCGCCTATGACGATGCTCTAAGGATATCAGGATGAAGACCTATCATTTTTGCGATAATGTGTCGTCTAGATATTCAACAAAATATTGCGGTAAATACACAATCCACTGCTCATTCCTGTAATGCGAAAGACATGAACGCCACACTGAGTCATCGGTTGCCAGTTATCCTACCGTGAGTCGACTTGATCCACCAACGCCGATTAAGTTAGCTAGCCACTCCACGTCACTGTTAAGATTACATTTCCCACGATTAGAACACCTGTTGCATTTCATGTGTTCTTCATGTTTTCCTGCGGGTCCATAAAATAAGAAGCGGGAAATGCTTGTTATCAGTACGCCACGGTCCCAAGCTACGTGTACAGCAGCTTGAACTTGTGCTAAGCAGCTCGCACTTTTAAGTCATGGTGAAACACTTCTCACAAACTTTCTTCTGTCCTCAATTTCAGCCGGAGCCCGCCCCGTAAGTGACAACTGTCACGTTGGACACATTTCCACAAGATTCATAAAATATGTTTCATGTCATGTGTTAGGGTTCAATTCATTAAAATCTCTCTGCATTGCATTGTCTTTTTCCCTTTTATTCCTTTATCTGTCGGTGTTGGACAGAGCAACCATTTTAATTTCCTTCACTCTGAAATGTGTTCTAAGTTTTTTGATTTTAAAAACATACAACATCTATGAATGCAAGGAATATCACAAGTAGCATCACCTCTATTGTGGTTGTATTTCATATAAGTAACTGGTGGCACATATGCAGATGCAGATCATTGTAGTGTACTCAGATAAGTTACCAACCCATAACTTGAGAATTCAAAAAGAATGACTGCCAGCTCTGCTGTACAGCTTTGGGCATTTATCAGTACAGAGTAACACTGACAAAATGAGTAACTCTTAAATGGTAATTATCCAAAGTCAATCATTAACAAATTAGATTTTGTGCTGTGTTTGAAAAGGTTCAGGATATGACATTTAAAACATCCTCAGCTCAATGATCCCTGGAGCAGAAGGGATTTTCCTTACCACCACTCACTAAGTGGCTGTCTTTGTGTGTGCCAAGATATTTTTAGGAGCTGGCTCGTTCTATGATGATGTGACCACAGACAACTGTATGAGTGTGATGACGAGGGCCGCTTCACTAGCCGCTACTCTCAGCATTACAAGACCAGTAATACATAACACAGTGCCAAGATGGTAAAACAAACAGAAATTAACAGTCCATGAAATGATGGCCATAATTAATACATGAATGCTTTGGCCCATATTCTTTGGGATTTTCAAGGCAAGGTAAAACAAGTATTTAATGTTTTGACATTAAATACACATACGATACTGAATACCACGTAGATGAAAACCAAGGTGAATTGAACACACATCCCACCCCTGCCTCTTCAAGTGTTGCAATAGTCTGACCATGGAGTCTGACGCCTTTTAAAATCTGTTCAAGCTCCTCCTCTCCACACACTCGGCGAGGTTTTATTTTGGCTCAGAGGCAGATTCATCTGAAGGTCACGCAAAGGCAAAGTTTTTTGGATAAAACAGCCGTCACTTGTTTTCTCCCTGGATTCTCGCATGTCTTTACCAATATGTGAGACCAATATTGTGAAAATTGTCACTAAAATGAAAGTAGATCTTGAAAATTAGCAACGTTGGATGGAATCTGTCCCCAATATACTTTGCACACCCATTGCTCACCAACATCTTATTTGTATCAAATGTACAAAGTGAGAGTGGGGGGGACCAGTTAGATGGATGATGGTTCAGACAAATGACAAATTAATTTCAGAACAATGCCTCAAACATTGTGGTTTTTAATAATTAAGCAAGCAAATGCTCGCAAATAGCATTGTATGAGAGGCTAGTTGGTGCCCATGGTGAGGTCTTTTGAAATACCACATTTAATCTGTCAAAAACATATTTGTGATGGAAATGCAATCTTTTTACAGAAATTCATTGAATTACATAAAGATGACCAGAATACCGTAGTTTATAGCTCAAATAATTACTCTGATGATTCCTTTTGAGCATATAAATGATTAAATGTGCACGAGGCCACCCTGACATCCTGAAACAGTTTGACCGAAAAAGACTGAACCTTTGACCTTGTCTGAATACTTTGTGTGCTTGACACATGTCAATAGCCCACCTGCCCCTCCAGGCCATGCCGGTGACAATCCTCAAGGCCGTCTATTTTTGAAAAGAAACAATGACAGATAAATACAAAAGCCAACGAAGTCCTCCTGCCAGTTCAGTCCATAGTGGTGCTAATTTTCCAAGGCAGTCTATTTACTACAAAGAGCAAATCATTATCCTGATCACGCCTGTGTTTTGAAATGTTGACCTACATGCTGAATCTGCATGGAGTTTTATTCATGAAACTACAACAGCCCAGGCATGACTAACATCCTGTTTATTGGGGTAGATCTTATTTTGGGTTTCATCCCAGCCTAGATGGCAACTGTTGGTGCTGTCCATTCCAAGGTGGTACATAATCCCTCCTCAGCTTTCATGGAATGGCACTCAGCCTCAATTTTATTTCAAACATCTCAGATGCGCGGCCCTGCTGCAACTGTATACCAGTGACATTTAGATGCTTCTCCAAAACCACATCCCATGCTTGCAATGACATGCTACAAAGAGATTATCATAATTAACACTTCAGAACACAACAATGTTCTTTAAGTGTTGTTGGTGCGAACAGTTAGGTGATAAATGATGGACAGCTCACCATCTGTAGCACAACTGCCAGCAGTTGACAGTGAGATGCGCCTACCCAAAGAATCTTTATGACGGAGTAGGTATGCCTGTTTTATGAAATTGTTCAGACAGATTTTTACTGGACAACCACATATGTCAGGCATAAAATCTTGCAACTGTACACCAGTGGCATTTTAAGACTTCTCCGACACATCAACTCTGTGATTCACTTACATTTAGCAACATGCTCAAGGTCACAATCACAAGCTTTTGAAAATCTCAATATCTGCTTGTAAAGTTCCTAAATATTTCAATGAATAAGGAAACACTCAGACAATAGCTAATAATAATGATCATTAACATGGTCAAAGATGGCAAGAGCAAAATGTTTCTTCCTCGATGTATGTGTTCGCACTGATATATGCGTAACCACATATTAAGGTCAAGTTGAAAATTGAGTTGTTTTGACATGTTATTTGTTATTGTACATTTTTATTTATGACAAAATATCAAGGTATCACCCTCGCAGTCCTCTTATCACTCTTAAGCAGAAAGTGAACAATTGACAAACATCTCCCTAACCCCACCACCCCCAGCATCCTTAAAAATGTGCTAGTAATAATTTTTCCAACCCCATCAATTTCATTTAGCTCCTGAAACAAAGAACACCTAAGTGTCCCTTATGTACATTCAAGGCAATATGAGCACTGTGAATGTCACTGTCACAGGATTAGCAACAACACCACAAGAACACATGACCAAATTGAGCAAGGCACACCTACTGAGAAGACTGTTGTCCTTCTATAAAAGAAGCTCCTCGAGCCCGCAACACTAACTGGTAGGCTTCCAAGACAGGTGAGCAAAGCTGCCATGTGGAACACTGCAACAAATGGATTTGTCAATATTGTGTATTATTTTCACACTACATTCAATGTCTTTCTCTGATAAATGTGACATATACGTTGTTTTTTTCTTGCTCATGCCCTCTCATTAATAGGACCGAAGATAAGTTCTGACAGCATTCCATTTTTGTTGGGACCAAGTGAGGTAAATAGTATTTCATTTTCATTTCATTGTATTACGCAATATTGTTCACACAAATGACTGCCCTTGAATGTTGACCTTCAAGAAAAAAAAGAAATTCAAAGGAACCCTCTAATATTTGAATTCTTTCAGCCTCCCCGAGTGCCATCATGAGCACAGACGCAGAGATGGAGGCCTATGGGCCTGCTGCTGTTTTCCTTAGGAAGCCAGAGAAGGAGAGGATTGAGGCACAGACTGCCCCTTTTGATGCCAAAACAGCCTATTTTGTCATCGATAGTGATGAGATGTATGTCAAGGGGAAACTCATGAAAAGGGAAGGTGGAAAAGCCACAGTTGAATCGCTAGCAGGAAAGGTAAATAGATCATCTGATAAAACTAATACACAATGAACGGAATACACAATTAACGACTTAAACTTGATGTGATATGCTTGCAGACAGTCACTGTGAAAGAGGACGAAATCTTTCCCATGAATCCTCCAAAGTTCGACAAGATTGAGGACATGGCCATGATGACCCATCTCAACGAGCCTGCTGTGCTGTATAACCTCAAAGAGCGTTTTGCATCATGGATGATCTACGTGAGTCGCCGCTCTTCACACAGCCCACAGATGTTGAAGGTTATTTGGTATGAAATCTTGATCAGTCTTGTTTTTTGTACATTACAGACCTATTCTGGGCTGTTCTGTGTGGTGGTGAATCCTTACAAGTGGCTTCCAGTGTATGACTCCCAGGTTGTGGTGGCCTACAGAGGCAAGAAGAGGATTGAGGCTCCACCCCACATCTTCTCCATCTCTGATAATGCCTATCAGTTCATGCTCACTGGTGAGGTCAATTTTGCACTGATTCATACATAGAAGCTTCATGTATCAATGCAATCAATGACTAATTTGCATGGCTATTTTCCAGACCGTGAGAACCAGTCTGTCCTGATCACGTGAGTAAAGCACATGTTTTGATGCCAATAACGGAAACATCTGACAGTGATTGCAGTTTAACATTATAAGATTAACAATTAAGTCTTTTTTCCTCCTCAGTGGAGAATCCGGTGCTGGAAAGACTGTCAACACCAAGCGTGTCATCCAGTACTTTGCAACAATTGCAGTGGCTGGAGGTAAAAAGGTAGAGACATCTGGCAAAATGCAGGTAATTGCTGCAAATAATGACTGTAGTATCTTGCACAGCGAATCCAATGATGATTGTTCTTTGTTAATTAGAAGATGTCATCCAATGTCTTCTTGTAGGGTTCCCTGGAAGATCAAATCATTGCAGCCAACCCTCTGTTGGAGGCCTATGGTAACGCCAAGACCGTGAGGAATGATAATTCCTCCCGTTTTGTAAGTGATAATTAGTTCACAATATTCTGGATAGTTTTAACTGAGGAAAAAGTTCTCACAAAACAATCCCTGTGCTCTCTGTACAGGGTAAATTCATTAGGATCCACTTTGGTTCAACTGGCAAACTTGCTTCAGCTGACATTGAAACATGTAAGATCTTTTTTTGCAGCATACGAGTCAAAACACTCTCATTTGTGAATGTCACTCATATTTTTGCTTATTGTTGTTATGCTTAATCACAACTATCAGATCTGCTGGAGAAGTCCCGCGTCACCTTCCAGTTGTCCGCTGAGAGGAGCTACCATATCTTCTATCAGCTGATGACCGGCCACAAGCCTGAGCTGCTGGGTACAGGCCTATCTCACTTGAGCTACTGTATGATATTAAAATAATGATGATGATAAAATCTGACTACCTTCTCATGCTCTTTCAGAGGCTCTCCTGATCACCACCAACCCCTACGACTATCCAATGATCAGTCAAGGTGAAATCACTGTGAAGAGCATCAACGATGTGGAGGAGTTCATTGCAACTGATGTAAGATATCGATGTTGAAATGCAAATGTTATATATACATTGTGTTAATGGTTATGTGATGAATCAATGATTATATGCAGACTGCGATTGACATCCTGGGCTTCACCGGAGACGAGAAGGTAGCCATCTACAAGTTGACTGGTGCTGTGATACATCATGGCAACATGAAGTTCAAGCAGAAGCAGCGTGAGGAGCAGGCCGAGCCTGACGGCACTGAGGGTGAGACAATTGCCTGAAGAGGTCATGAAAACGTAGTATGACAGTCTCAAACAAAAGAAGTACCATACTCATACAAGGAGGAGGGGCAGTATACTAAACCGGTAGTTTGTGACAAATGCCAACACTACAAACTGTCTTTTGAAATGACTTGGTTTAGTGAATTAATGAGATGGAATTTTTCATTGTTTATCAGAGGCTGACAAGATTGCCTACCTTATGGGCCTGAACTCTGCTGATATGCTAAAGGCTCTGTGCTATCCCAGAGTTAAGGTTGGGAATGAGTTTGTCACCAAAGGCCAGACCGTCCCACAGGTAAAAGAGCTCACACACATTCAAGTAAGCAATTTATGATATGACAAAGGTCTGTAAGATATATATTGTCATCCTCAGGTCAACAATTCTGTCATGGCGCTCTGTAAATCTGTCTACGAGAAAATGTTCTTGTGGATGGTGGTCCGTATCAATGAGATGTTGGACACCAAGCAGCCCAGACAGTTCTTCATTGGTGTGCTGGACATTGCTGGATTTGAGATCTTTGATGTGAGTTAAATCGAAAACGTCAAAGCAATGTTGCAGAGAAACATGACTTTGACATTTGATGGAATCAATATCTATGTTTCAATCAGTTCAACAGCCTGGAGCAGCTCTGCATCAACTTCACCAATGAGAAACTGCAACAGTTCTTCAACCACCACATGTTTGTCCTGGAGCAAGAGGAGTACAAGAAGGAAGGTATTGACTGGGACTTCATCGACTTTGGTATGGACTTGGCCGCCTGCATTGAGCTTATTGAGAAGGTGAGGGAATCTCCTGGTTTCTGGTGACTGAATACATGTTTACTCGCTGGGTCATGTCCTCACAAAGTGTGTTTTTCGTCAGCCAATGGGCATCTTCTCCATCCTTGAAGAGGAGTGCATGTTCCCCAAGGCCACAGACACTTCCTTCAAGAACAAATTGCATGATCAGCATCTTGGCAAGAGCAAGGCCTTTGAGAAGCCAAAGCCTGCAAAGGGCAAGGCTGAAGCTCACTTCTCTCTGGTCCATTATGCTGGAACAGTGGACTACAACATTGCTGGCTGGCTGGACAAGAACAAGGACCCCCTGAATGATTCAGTGGTCCAACTATATCAGAAGTCCTCCAACAAATTGTTGTCCATGTTGTATGCATCCCATGCCTCTGCTGAAGGTAAGAGGCTCATAAACAGGTTACTTGTTGTGCTTTTGCTCAAATTAATGACCAAGAATCCTGCATTTTTGGTCCAGTGGACATGTATAAAATCTAGTGGCTTTAACTTGACAGATGCTAGCGGTGGTGGTGGCAAGAAGGGTGGCAAAAAGAAGGGTGCTTCTTTCCAGACTGTCTCTGCTCTATTCAGGGTGAGTTAGATGAAAAGTACATCTTTGTCTGATTATACCATGTTTTAGATTTAATGGTGAAAATATCCTCTCACAGGAGAACTTGGGTAAGCTAATGACCAACCTGAGGAGCACCCATCCACACTTTGTGCGTTGCCTGATCCCAAATGAAACCAAGACACCAGGTTCGATACCTCATACCTTGCAGTTGTTCTAGTTTTGTCCATCTAAAACTAGAGAGGCTTGATATTAGCATAAAAATGTAATATCGGTATCGGATTTTTTTTTGCTTTAACACCGATAAAATAATGCTTGTGTTACACCGAAATAGTGCCTATGCGCTCCTGAGGCGTTTACCAGCGCACAGATGATATATGCGTCTGATATATCGGTATTGGCGGATATCAATATCGGTAAATTGAGAGTTGGACAATATTGGCATATTGGATATCGGCAAAAAAGCCAATATCGGACATCCCTATCTAAAACCAAAGACAAAAGAATTCCTTGCGTCCTTAATGACACTGAATCTGTTGACATGATGCAGGTCTGATGGAGAACCACTTGGTCATCCACCAGCTGAGGTGTAACGGTGTGCTGGAGGGCATCAGAATCTGCAGAAAGGGCTTCCCCAGCAGAATCCTCTATGGTGACTTCAAGCAGAGGTGACTGTCCTGTAGATACAATGCATATCAATGCAATAAAAATGGTCACAACATGACAAAAATCCTTTTTCAGATACAAAGTATTGAACGCCAGTGTCATCCCTGAGGGACAGTTCATCGACAACAAGAAGGCAGCAGAGAAGCTCTTGGGCTCCATTGATGTGGACCACACCCAGTACAAGTTTGGCCACACTAAGGTTTGTTGTTGCTGACAAAGGCAAAAGTTTGATAGTTTCATTCCCTTTTCCAGTAAAAACTTAGCTGACCATTGTCACTTCACGATCCAGGTGTTCTTCAAAGCTGGTCTGTTGGGTACTCTGGAGGAGATGAGAGATGAGAAACTGGCTGAGCTGGTGACCATGACTCAAGCTCTCTGCAGAGGTTACCTCATGAGGACGGAGTTTGTTAAGATGATGGAGAGGAGGTAGGATAAGACCACGTGTCTAATTGCTCTATCATCTCTATGTATCCAACAATAGCGGCAACTATATGTACAATGTCATTCCAGGGATGCGATCTTCACCATCCAGTACAACGTTCGCTCATTCATGAATGTCAAAAACTGGCCATGGATGCATCTCTACTTCAAGATTAAGCCTCTTCTCAAGAGTGCTGAGACTGAGAAAGAGCTTGCTCAGATGAAGGAGAACTATGAGAAGATGCAAACAGACCTGGCTACAGCCTTGGCTAAGAAGAAGGAACTGGAGGAGAAGATGGTTACTCTGCTTCAGGAAAAGAATGACCTGCAACTGCAAGTGGCCTCAGTAAGTAGTTTGCTTGATGAACTGATTAAATCTTTAAGATAAATGATATAAAGTGAATCCACAGTAATACCGTATCTGTACACATATTCAAACTACAGGAAGGTGAGAACCTGGCCGATGCTGAGGAAAGATGTGAGGGGCTCATTAAGAGCAAGATCCAGCTCGAGGCAAAGCTCAAAGAGACGACTGAGAGACTGGAGGATGAGGAGGAGATCAATGCTGAACTGACAGCTAAGAAGAGGAAACTGGAGGACGAGTGCTCTGAGCTGAAGAAAGACATTGATGACTTGGAGCTCACCTTGGCCAAAGTGGAGAAGGAGAAACATGCCACTGAGAACAAGGTAGACTTGATGATTAATATCTGCAGTAGTGGTGACCACAGTAATGACCCTTTGTACATTGTAGACCACATTAAGTGAGGGCATTTTATATTGCCAAGACTGGGAATACAAAGATTTTTATGCCATGATCAGGTGAAAAACCTCACGGAGGAGATGGCATCTCAGGATGAGGCAATTGCCAAGCTAACCAAGGAGAAGAAAGCCTTGCAAGAGGCCCATCAGCAAACACTGGATGATCTCCAGGCAGAGGAGGACAAAGTCAACACCCTGACAAAGGCCAAAACAAAGCTGGAACAGCAAGTGGATGATGTGAGAAGAATTTTGACAATGTTTTGTATTTTTGCATCATTGGCATTAGGTGTTGATGGTCATATTTTCATGAATTTGTAATGAATTGTTAATTGGTCTTCTGAAGCTTGAGGGATCACTTGAGCAAGAGAAGAAGCTCCGCATGGACCTTGAGAGAGCCAAGAGGAAGCTTGAGGGAGATCTGAAACTGGCCCAGGAATCCATAATGGATCTGGAAAACGACAAACAACAATCTGAGGAGAAACTGAAGAAGTAAATTAAAATTTATGTCAATTGTAACTATTTGCTTTTCACATGTTCTGATGACTGTAATTTAAACTGAATCTGTGGAACTCCAGGAAGGACTTTGAGACAAGCCAACTTCTAAGCAAGATTGAGGATGAACAATCTCTTGGAGGTCAGCTTCAAAAAAAGATCAAGGAACTCCAGGTAAGATTCATAACAGTACAGTAAGTCAACAACACATCCACAATTTTCACACTCTGCTGAAACAGATGTTCATATCACCAAATCTAGGCTCGCATTGAGGAGCTGGAGGAGGAGATTGAGGCTGAGCGTGCTGCTCGGGCCAAGGTGGAGAAGCAGAGAGCTGATCTCTCCAGGGAACTTGAGGAGATCAGTGAGAGGCTGGACGAAGCTGGAGGAGCAACGGCTGCTCAGGTTGAGATGAACAAGAAGCGTGAGGCTGAGTTCCAGAGGCTGCGTCGTGATCTTGAGGAGTCCACCCTGCAACATGAGGCCACAGCTGCAGCTCTTCGTAAGAAGCAGGCCGACAGCGTGGCAGAGCTGGGCGAGCAGATCGACAACCTCCAGCGTATCAAACAAAAGCTGGAGAAGGAGAAGAGCGAGTACAAGATGGAAATTGACGACCTTGTCAGCAACATGGAGGCTGTTTCCAAAGCAAAGGTGACGAGAAAAAAATGTCACTAATGAAATGTCAAAAGTGCAGAAATCTGAAAAACTAGCGTTGTTTGTTTTTCTGCCACGTTGCATGAGAGCTGCAAGTTTATGTTGTTTGTAAAAAATTGTGTACATCAACAGTTTTTTATGAGTTCAGTCAAAGTGGTTCATTCAAAACCCAAATTCCAATTTCATCAACTCCATTTCAGAGCAATTTTGAGAAAATGTGCAGAACTTTAGAGGATCAACTGAATGAAATGAAGATGAAAACTGATGAGACTGTTCGTCAGCTTAGCGATGTCAGCACTGCAAAAGCAAAGCTGCAGACAGAGAATGGTAAGTTACCAGTGAAAAAAGAAAAACAGCAATTAGGTCGTGTGAAGGGAATAATAAATAATAATACCACATCTCTGGTCATTCAGGCGAGTACACTCGTCAGCTTGAGGAGAAGAACACTTTCATTTCTCAGCTCACAAGAGGCAAACAAGCATTCATACAACAAATTGATGATCTGAAGAGACAAACGGATGAGGAAATTAAGGTACAAAATTGCATTGCTCATCTGTTAAGTATCGTGTAACTTCAGTAATCTGCAATATTCTTTATTATTACATTTTCATATACCATATCCTTTTTAATGAAAACTCTTAGGCTAAGAACGCTCTGGCCCATGCCGTTCAATCTGCTCGCCATGACTGCGACTTGCTCAGAGAGCAGTTTGAGGAGGAGCAGGAAGCCAAGGCTGAGCTGCAGAGAGCAATGTCCAAGGCCAACAGCGAGGTGGCTCAGTGGAGAACCAAATATGAGACTGATGCTATCCAGCGCACTGAGGAGCTGGAGGAGGCCAAGTAATGGCACAAGTTTCTAATCTCCATGATACTCATGACATTTGTGAGCACTAAAACACATGTGCCCTGCAGGAAGAGGCTGGCTCAGCGTCTGCAGGAGGCAGAGGAATCCATTGAGGCCGTGAACTCCAAGTGTGCCTCGTTAGAGAAGACCAAGCAAAGGCTGCAAGCTGAGGTGCAAGACCTAATGACAGATGTGGAGAGAGCGAATGCTGTGGCTGCCAACCTTGACAAGAAGCAAAGGAACTTTGACAAAGTAAGTAACATATTGGGGACATAACACAGAGACAACGTTAAGGGAGCCAGCGTAATCTACATGAAACAACATTTTGTTCTACTTACTATCAGGTGCTGGCAGAATGGAAACAGAAATATGAGGAGAGCCAGGCAGAGGTAGAAGCGTCACAGAAGGAGGCTCGCACGCTCAGCACTGAGCTATTCAAACTGAGGAACTCTTACGAGGAGTCCCTTGACCACCTTGAGACCACGAAGAGGGAGAACAAGAATCTTCAACGTTGGTCGAACAATATTAAAACATTTATTATCGGCCCGATATTGGCATAAAAATGTAAAATCGGTATCTGATTTTTTGGCTTGAAAACCGATAAAATAAAAACTGATAAAAATAAAGTAATGCTTGCGTTACACTGAAATAGTGCCTAGGCGCTCATGGAGCGTTTACCGGCGCACATATCGGTATCGACCGATATAGGTGTCGGTGAATTGAGAGTTGGACAATATCGGCATATCAGATATCGGCAAAAAAGCCAACATCGGACATCCCTACAACTTTCACAACAGCAGTAGCAGTTTTCCTTTTGTAAATTATCTTTAAGACTGTTTTTGTATTTCCTTCACAGAGGAGATTGCCGATCTGACTGAGCAGATTGGAGAAACTGGAAGAAACATGCATGAGCTAGAGAAAGCCAAGAAAGCTGTCGAGAGCGAAAAGGGTGAAATTCAAACTGCCTTGGAAGAAGCAGAGGTACAGTGTCTTAGATGGCAGGCTTTCATGTAACAGATAGAGATGTCCGATAATACTGGCCCACCGATATTATTGGCCCGATATTAGCATAAAAATGAAATATCAGTATCAGATTTTTTTTTTGCTTTAAAACCGATAAAATAAAAAACTGATAAAAATGAAATAATGCTTGCGTTACACCGAAATAGTTCCTATGCGCTCCTTAAGCGTTTACCGGCGCACAGATCGGTATCGGCTGTTATCGATATCGGTAAATTAAGAGTTGGACAATATCGGCATATCGGATATCGGCAAAAAGCCAATATCGGACATCCCTAATCATGTGTTTTCTTGCAACAAATATAATTTTACGCACTAAAGCATCA
>OMPJ01000070.1:0-12548 GCA_900312935.1 Carapus acus
TAGCTTTCATTGCACTGACATATATCTGCATTGCGTCTGCCCTAATCCGGATTGCCTCAGCACAGGAACGCCTCAAAGCAATGAAAACTTGTACTTCTCATCTGATTCTCGTTGGCATTTTTTTCATTCCAATAATTGTCATAACAATAGCACTGTTAATCATTCCCCTGGGGCCAAATCCCATGATGATAAATGAACTAGTGATGATTGTACCTGCTCTGCTGAATCCAATCATATACACTTTAAAAACAGAGGAAATACTTTCCTCTGTTCGAAAGTGTTTTAGGAGAACTAATGTTTTTCAGATAGACAAAACAGCACATATCATCAGCAGAGGAAAGACATGCACAAAGAAAAAAAAGACGAAGCACCATAATTAAATGGGGAGCTGTACCCACCTGACAATGTTTAGCTAGAGCAGGAGGAAAACAGGTGGTGCTTTTTCATGTATGAGAGCTGTGTGTTTTATCGACAGAAATGTCAGAAATGTTCATTTCACATAAGCTAAAGACTATACCAAACTCTCTGAGATGAATATTAATGTCAAATTTATGAGATGCACAGAAATTCATCCGACAAATGGCATGAATGTCTTTGTAATATGACTTCCAATAACAAATGAATTATATTCATGTGAAATAGATTTCATATGACAGATGAGGTGCAATGGACAATGAACTGTGCTTGTGATTAGTAAACATATCAATGACAACTCCAAGTGATGAGTCATCCTGATTTGCCTCTGTAATCTGTAGTATGTTTATTGATACAAGTGTAAGTAATCACAGCGCACACAAATGTTAATCACTATGAAGACAGTGAACGTTAAAACGACTGATTTCAACAAAAACTGATCAATATTTATGCCTTTTTCCATCAAAACATTACTGCTTGTTTTCATGGTTAGAATTCTAACTACCAATAAGTGATGTGAGTCAGACTCCACAAATTGACTACTTTGTTTCATCAACGAATAAAAGGAGTTTCACAATATCACACAGAGCCCATTATTGCTATAGCCATTCATCTTGATTCCACCATCAGAAATATGTCTTTGTGGACCTTGAGAGGTCATATGAAAGAGTGGCTAAAGCGGAACTAGGGCAAAGATTTATGGGATTGTGCAGGACATGCATGAGGACAGTAGGACAGTACTGACATGTGATGTTGATAACGGGTTTACAGAGGATGATAGGCCGCACCCCACCATGGGCAATGACAGTCAGCAGACTTGAGACATTCACCATGCGTACTTGGGTGTAAATCAGAATGAGAAAGGCAGAAAGGTAGAGAAAAAAACACTGGCTCAATAAACCAGAGCGTTGACAGTGCACAGGAGAGGTCAAGAGTAGAATGTAGAATCTACACTCTACTCTTGACCTCTCCTCTACATTGTGGATAGTCATGTAAACCAATGGGATTACACTGCAACTGTGGAAGTATTACGGAACTTATAGTACCCTTGTGATGTTCCCTCGCACAGCCCCAGATTCAGGGCCATCAGCAAATCAGCTACCCTGCCCACTCATCGAAGCAAAGGAGAAGGTGGCTGATGCCTCATATTGTCTCCCTGGTCTAACTTTGTCTGGCCATGCAATTCCTAAAACTTCTGCACACATTAGTGTCTTGCTCATTGCTCTTCGTCATACATGACATACCACCATCCAGCGCTTCTTTTGAACAACTATTTCATCATTCTCTACTCTTTTGTAACTTAGAATAACCCGGCACCCGAGGACATGGACAGATTTATCCACCACTACCTCAATAACATGGAGGTACCCTGGATATCTGAAAGTTTCGTTGAGAAGCAGCTCAGGCACAGGGCTGCCACACAGGGATAATGTCTTCTAATACTAGCCAATGTCCTTTAGATTAGATAACCGATGACACCATCATAAAAACAACATCATTGATGGTAGTCATTTCTTAAATGTCCCCCAGGACAGCATGTGACAGGGCTGCTAAGCGCATGCCTGCCGTCCCAAAAGAAGAATGAGATATAATGTATGCCCACTGATAGTGTAACTAGACACTCTGTTGTCTTTTTACACAGACTGCTTGACAGAAGCATCTGTAGTTACAGCAAAGCAGGTCTATGGCGGTGTCAGAACATAAATCTGCAGTCATGTTTAATGGAACATTTGTGCGTCCTGACAAATTCTACATCGGTGGGCTCTCCGACATGCCCTACTTGAAATATTTCTTTGTATTGCTTTGTTTTATCTATATTGCCACCGTTCTTGGGAATGTTTGTCTTCTCTCAGTCATCTACCGGATGAAAACTCTTCATACTCCTAAATACATGATTGTTTGCAACCTGGCTTTCACAGACTTGTGTGAGAGCACTGCCTTTATACCCAGGATCTTGGAGACTTTCCTGTCTAACAAGAGGTATATTCTATATGAAGCCTGCTTAACCTCGATGTTCTTTGTTTACTTCTTGGCGAGTATGCAGTCGTGGACACTGGTCACAATGGCCTATGACAGACTAATAGCTATCTGTTTCCCTTTGAGATATCACAGTCTGGTGACTAAGAAATCTGTTGCTGTTATGTTGCTGCTTGCATGGAGTTTCTTGTCTTGTCTGGTGGGATATATCATCAAAAGTATAGATCGCCTCTCTTTCTGCAAATCCTTGGTAATACACAGTTTTTTTTGCGAATACACAGCAACATTTACCCTTGCTTGTAATGATAACATTTTAAATAGAATATTGGTGTTTATCGTTTCTGTCATACTCATCTGTGGGCCTCTTATGTTCATCACAGTAACGTACATCTGTATTGCTGTGGCTCTAATTCGAATTGCATCAGCACAGGAGCGTGTCAAAGCCATGAAAACGTGTACTTCTCATCTGATCCTTGTTGCTGTTTTTTTCATACCAATAACTACAACAACATTAGCGTCAGTGGCTACCTCTATCCATCCAAATACCAAAATGATAAATGCGTGCTTGACATTCATTGTACCGGCACTGTTAAATCCTATTGTGTACTCTTTAAAGACAGAGGAAGTCATGACCTCAATTAGGAAGTGCTACAGAGGAATTTGGCTTGGTAAGATACTTAGAAAGTGAAGAAAAAAACGCGACTTTTAAAAACAGAGCATGGTTGTGATGAAACAAACACCTCAGGAAAATTAACAGGAATAATCCCTTTAGGATGAAAAGCCATATTAGTCAAAGCAGTTTTGGGCAACTCACGAAAGCTTGCAACTTTTTTTTTGTTTTGTTTTGTTTTGTTTTTTTCAATTATCTGTTTGTGCAGGGGAAAAAACTATTTCAGCCATTGCAAGATCTCAAAACAATTATGGTGTGACGAAGAGTAAATGATATGCACACACAAAGTGCATGCAAAAACAAATTGTGAAATGTGATGGGTGTAGATTTTTGCAATCACAAGTGTGCATGAACGTTTACTTGCATGTGTGCATGTTACATGCATATTGGATTTTCTTTGTCCTCGTGTGATGATGAAATAAGGAGGGTTTTATACAACGCACAGTATGTCTTTGAAATTCTGCATATATCTGTGCCGCCTATTAGAACAACTACCTGTGAACACCTCATAGTCTTCAAAATGTGTTATTTAACTGGTACAAGTTATTCCTATGATGCTTACATTTGCGACTATGGTATTTTTGCTATAAATGTTTAAGGAAAACTATTGTTTGTGATATCCACTTATCTCTATGCCTGTCTGTCAGTAGAGAATCACAAAAAGGGAAAAAAGTAGGAGCCAAGGAAAGACACTGACATGAGGTTGTGGTTGTTGTTGTTGTGAACAAATGGATCAAAATGATCGTCTGCTGGATCTGATGAAAAAAAATTTGTTTTTCACATTGGTTTTGAAATTTCCTCTGTAAATTTGGAATGTGCACCCCCCCAAAGGAGAGGTGAAGCTCGTTTATTTCTCAAAAGGAGGGACTCATATTGGAACAGGTTTAAAGTATTGAGCTCAATTAAGAAGGAATTGGACTCGAAAAATTCTAAGTTAGTGAAACAAAAACAGCCACTAACAAAAGTCGAGCATACACGTAACAAAACAAAGACACCACTGACTAAAAAAACACAATGAGATGAAAAGCCATAATAGTCAAAGCACGTTTCATCTGGGCCACAACAGAGAAATCTGAGAAAGTTTTAAAGGTTTTGGTGTGTAAAACAGAGTTCCACACTTGTAATTTATGCCAAAATCTTTTTGATAGTGTGTTTGTGGTACAGTCAGTAAAGCAAAGCGATGTTCATGTGAAAACAACAGTATACAGTTATTCTTCGTCTTTGAAATCTGCATTTAACTTGCAAATACTTTAACAGCCGGTGTCTTTATATTTTTGCTGACGCAAATAAATCTTATTTATGTTACCCTTGCAACACGTGGTATTTCTTCTTGAAATGCAAAGAAAAATTGTGTTGTTTGCAACGTCCACTTGTCTGTCTGCCACTAAAGTATATGGAGCACATCTGCATCTGAAATTTGTAATAATCGTGTCAGATAACGTATGTTGGTTTGGTGAGCAACATGACGTAAGCGAGACACTGGATCATCCCTCAGGTAAGCAAGTGAAAGGGTGACCTCCCAGTCAGGTAGTTCCAGGAAAATGTAAATAAAAACGACCGCCCTTACACACTGTGCCTGCACATTCTCCAGAGTAGGTCACATTACAGTGTCTGGGTTTCGTTACATCGACCAGGTGGAGGTGGAAAAGGTCCCTCAGTGACTTCATCCTTTTCCTCTGTGATGTTTGTTTTTGCAGGCTAACAAAGGCAGAGATGTCTTTAACAGCATCAGGCAATAAGGCTGCAGCAGCGTTCAATACCACATTGGTTCGGCCAGCATATTTCTACATTGGTGGGTTCTCCAATATGCCTCATATGAAGTTTTTCTTTGTGTTCTTGTGTTTTGTCTATATTGTGACTGTTCTTGGGAATGTTTTCCTCCTCTCAGTTATCTACCAGGTGAAAGCTCTTCACACCCCCAAGTACATGATTGTGGGTAACCTGGCTGTGGTAGATTTGTGTGAGAGCACTGCCTTTATCCCAAAGATCTTGGAAACCTTTCTATTCAACAGGAGATACATTGCCTACGAAGCCTGCTTAAGTTATATGTTCTTTGTTTATGCCTTTGCAAGCATGCAGTCATGGGCACTGGTCACTATGGCCTATGACAGGCTTATCGCTATTTGTTGTCCTTTGCAATACCACAGCCTGGTGACAAAGCAATCTCTTGCCGGTATCTTACTTTTTTCATGGGGTTTCTTATCATGTCTAGTAGGATGTATCGTTAAATTATTAGATCGGCTCTCTTTTTGTAAATCTGTGGTGATCCTAAACTTTTTTTGTGAACATGAAGCCACGTTGTCCCTTGCCTGCAATGACACTTCTTTGAACAGACTGATGATGTCTGTTGTTTCTGTCATACTCATGTGTGGTCCCCTAGTATTCATTGTCATTACGTACATCTGCATTGCTTTGGCTTTATTTCGTATTGCATCAGTACAAGAACGTCTCAAAGCAATGACAACATGTACGGCTCATTTGCTGCTTGTTGCAATTTTTTTCATACCAATAACTGTCACAACAATGGCAACATTAGCTAATGCCATTGATTCTAACACAAAGATGATAAATGCCTGCTTGACTTTTGTTGTACCTGCTTTTTTGAATCCTATTGTATACTCTTTAAAGACTGAAGAAGTCCTCAGCTCAATCAAGGAGCATTGCGTGAGAATTTGGCTTGTTGAGAGGTTTAACAAAAGAAAACCACATCTTGTCACAGCTGTAATGACAGATGCCAAGTATAAGAGTAGTAAGCACAAACGCCACAATTAGACAAGCCATGCGAAGCCAAGAGTCCTGCATCTGACAACTATATAATTAAGTAATCCAAGTTCATTCATGTTGAAATATTGAATAAAAGTTTATTATATGCCCAGAGAATTGGTATTACTTTATCTTGACATGAAGTAGTCTTGGCATCCCAAATGTGAGTTTGTGAGTATTTTGGTAAAGTGTGGACAATTTGGAATGGGCAGCTGGAACCCCCCCTAACAGTGACCCCAACAAATTAGTGCAATCCTGAAGAGAATCTTCGAGACCCTTGTTTAAATTGAGTATTTGTCCATGGTTCACTTTGCTGTGTATTTTTGCATTCAAGAGGCTTTGGTGGAGCAGTTTGGTGAGACAAGACAGACAAAGCTGGTATAGTCAAGAGCAAAGCAGAGGTAGTGGATATATTGGACAAAGGATAATGAAGCGTACGCTGTCAGGTTGGAGGAAAGGAGGAAGACGAGGGAGAATATTCATGGATGTGATGGGAAAGGGAGCAACCAAAAGTAGAAGAACTCTAGGATGTTGGGCCTTTTTGAAGCATTCCCCATAGTTCATTTTGATGCAAGGTCCATACACAGAATGTGAGGTTCTTGATTACATATTTGATCACAATACTGAGGAGTAAAGAGGCCAGGAAACTCACGGACAGAAAGGATGGACCAGAGGAGGTGTGAAGTTTCAGAAACTGTGGAAAACACACGATATAATGCAGACCTGGAGATAACTGATGGGGGGGAATCCTCTAATGAAGAGGTCAGCCATACTGAGGCTGACATGCAGGAACCTGTTCTGTTACCTGCTGTAAATGGTATCCTGTATTTGAAATGACTGATTTTCTGTAATCAAAACAGTCAAGAGATGTATTGGAGAGAGATCAGCTGTGCTTACCACGTAACTGAAAACTCCTGGCAGATGTTAACAAGTGGCTGGTGCTTCCATTCAAAATCTCGACCACCAAACTGAGACCTGGTACTCTGATCCCCTTTCCTGAGGAAACCTTACATTATTGAGCTCACCGTAGCCTGGGAGGTTTCCATGGATGAGGCATATGAGCGAAAACATGTGCGCTATGCTGAGCTAACAGCTGAAGCACAACATCGTGGCTAGAACGCCGAAGTCCGCCCCGTGGAGGTCGGATGCAGGGGGGTTGGTGGCAATGTCTACCACCTAACTGCTGAGGGACCTTGAAGTTAGGGGCCAGAGTCAGTGCGCAGCCATCAAAGCTGCATCAGGGGCAGTGAAGAGAAGCAGCAAGTGGCTGGCTAAAGAGTAACAACCCCCGTTAGGGGTACAATTATGGGCACATAATTGGGCCCAATTATGCCCGAGCTAGGACCTAATTGGGCATGGGATGCAAGCTCAGACCTAATCAGTCTGTAGCTGGCCACCTGTGGTTTGGGCAGTGTTAAGGGCCAAAACACCCCATGAGCCAGAGGAACAAAATTATTGACGCATCCCATGGATTCAAATGAGATACTAACATCTCATCCTGTGTTTTTTGAAGCAGTGTTGTTGGGATTACAGTTCAGAATGTTTGGGATCAGATAAATGAATCATTCAGGCCATAAATAAGTTAAGCAGTTGTAATGTGCATAAGCACGTCAGTTGATAAATAGATCTAACACAGAAGATTATGAACATTACAGTTGTTAGGATGACCAATGTGACCAATTATCAATGTGACGCTTTGTAAAACAGTGTTACTGACAGTTACTCTTTCAATCATTCCATACACATCCCAAAGGAGAGCACGTGACAGAACTGCCTGTTGTCAGACTCAAGTCCCAAAATCCAACTTCATAAAGACAGATGATCACAGCAAGTGTAACTAGTCACTGTGGCTCTAACTGCCTCACATCGTCATAGGTGAGTTTGATCACTGCAAGACTTACTGGGATATAAAATCAGATCATACTTTGTAACATTTTCTCTTCTGCTCTGCCACTGTTATTACAATAAGGCTGGTCTGTGATGGCACCAAACCACAGAACTGCTGTCATGCTTAATGCAACATTTGTCCGTCCTGAGAAATTCTACATCAGTGGATTCTCCAACATGCCCCATGTCAGGTATTTCTGTGTCTTCCTGTGTTTTGTCTATGTTGCAACTGTTTTTGGAAATCTGTGTCTCCTCTCAGTTATCTACCAGACAAAAGCTCTTCATACCCCCAAGTACATGATTGCTGGCAATCTCGCTTTCACAGACTTGTGTGAGAGCACTGCCGTTATTCCCCTGATCTTAGACACTTTCATGTTCAACAGGAGATATATTCTGTATGAGGCCTGCTTAAGTTCGATGTTTTTTATCTATTTCTTTGCAAGTCTGCAGTCTTGGACACTGGTCACTATGGCTTATGACAGACTGATCGCTATTTGTTTTCCTTTGCGGTACCACAGTCTAGTGACAAAACAGTCTCTTGCTGTGATATTTCTGTTTTCATGGGCTTTCTTATCCAGTCTGCTTGGATTAATGGTTAAAGTCATAGATCGCCTCTCTTTCTGTAGATCTGTGGTGATTGTGAATTTCTTTTGTGAGTATGAGGCAACAATTCTCCTTGCCTGCAATGACAATACCTTAAATTCTATAATCATGTTGATCGCTACTTTGATACTAATGGTTGTTCCCCTAACATTCATAGCAATCACATATGTTTGCATTGTTGTTGCACTTATTCGGATTGCGTCTGCACAGGAACGTGTTAAAGCAATGAAAACTTGCACATCTCATCTGTTACTGGTTGCTGTTGCTTTTCTCCCAGTTACTACTATCACAATAGCCTCTTTCATTACTTACATCCCTGCAACCATTCGAACAATAAACAACTGTTTTACTTTCATTATACCGCCTTTCCTAAATCCTATTATATATTCTCTTAAGACAGATGAGGTATTCTGCTCAATCAAAAAGTGTTTAAGAATAAATGGTCTTAAGACAATGAACAAGTAAAGAATGAGCAGTGACAAAAGAAGATGAGAAAATGCACATCATTATAGCTGTATTGCATAACTAACAAGAACAAGAAAAAAACACTATATCGAGATTAAAAAAAAAGTCCTCTGCATGTTCAGTCAGAGTAAAAAGAGACATGCATGAATACTTTAGAGAGTAGAAAGGGAATAAGCACCGTCAAGAGCATGAAAACAAGTGTGAAATAACCAATAAATGATATGCAATAACATAATTATGTGCGAGAACTTGCCAGTTGAAATACCTCAGATATTTTGGAATATATTCATGATTTGACATGCGAATATTAAAACAAACACCACTGAACACTTCACATTGTCGTCTTTTATTTGTCTACAATTGTCGATTTACAAACTTTATCCTTTATGATATTTGCTTTGTGAACAGTAGTTCGACCAAAACTTAGTTTGAAACACAGTATTGTGCAAATCAGTGAGTATTTTTTGAGCTGCATTCCGTCTTCTTGTAATGTCTTGTATAAGAAGTTCCTGTAATTGTTCGATTTGTTGTTGCCATATTTCCACATTTGTTATTGCTACAGAAAATGCTTCAATGAACAACAACATTTTATGTACAGTAAATTTAGCACTTTCAGCATTAAATCGAAAGAGAAAACAAACTTTGTACACATATAAGCTGCACTTGAATATAAGCTGCAGGTTTTCATGATGTAACATAAGATATTCACTAAAAACGCAGATGTCTGCAATTCATGGGTGTTCCCCCATAAATGATCATTTCTAATCTTAATTCTGCTGCAGGTGCTGCAAAAAAAAATCATTTCAATCCTTTGATATACTTGGCAAAAATATCTCTGGGAACTGACTTTTACCCTCTGATTCTGATTCTAAAACAATATAGGAAATGAACCAAGAAGCAACAGATTGTGACACAAATGAGTTGATGGAGTAACTGCTGATGTGGTAGCCACGGCGACAGCGTTACAATTGATTATGTAATCCTTTTCCACGTGAGCTTGTGACGTAGCAAGCTCTATTTCTGCCATCTCAAAATTTAAAATGAGATTCACCGTCCTTATACAGGTGCTCTGCACTCTGCACCGATCATTTAACACTGTAGAGTTGTTGCAAATTTGAGACTTAGAAATCGAGATGTCTGCAATGGCTCAAGAACAGAATGCTACGGTCACATTTAACACTACATTTGTCCGCCCTGAGAAATTCTACATTGGTGGGTTATCGCACATGCCTCATGTGAAGTATTTCTGTGTGTTCCTGTGTTTTCTCTACATTGTTACTGTTCTTGGGAATGTTTTCCTCCTCTCAGTTATCTACCAGGCGAAAACTCTTCATACTCCTAAGTACATAATAGTGTGTAACCTGGCTTTGACAGACTTGTGTGAGAGCACTGCCTTGATCCCAAATATCTTGGACACATTTTTGTTTAATGAGAGATATATTCTGTATGAGACCTGCCTAACTTCAATGTTCTTTGTTTATTTCTGTGTGAGTATGCAGGCATGGACACTGGTCACTATGGCCTATGACAGACTGATCGCTATTTGTTTTCCATTAAGGTATCACAGTCTGGTGACAAAACACTCCATTGCTGTCATGTTGTTGTTTTGCTGGGGTTTCTCATCAGGTCTGATAGGATATATGGTCAGGATTGTAGAGTATCTCTCTTTCTGTAGATCTCTGGTGATTGTGAACTTTTTTTGTGAGTATGAGGCGACAATTCTCCTTGCCTGCAATGACATTACCTTAAATACAATAACCAGGTTAATCGCTACTATAGCATCCCTGTGTATCCCTCTGGCATTCATAGCAGTCACATATATTTGTGTTGTTGTTGCACTTATTCGGATTGCATCAGCTCAAGAACGTCTAAAAGCAATGAAAACCTGCACTTCTCATCTATTGCTAGTTGCTGTTTTCTTTCTACCAATAACTGGCATCACAATAGCATCTTTTACCTCTTATATCTCTATGGATGTCAGAGTAATTAATAACTGCTTTACCCTCATTGTGCCTGCTTTCCTGAATCCCATCATATATTCCTTAAAGACAGAGGAAATTTTAAATGCAGTTAAGAAGCTCTATGGAGGAAATAGAATTTTTTAAAAATAACATGGCAGAATTACGTGAATAATATCCTTGCATGTTTACCAAAATTTTCAAAAGACTCATAATAACCTCATATTCGATAACTCACTTGTTGTACAGCTTTTTTATGCAAGTTGTTTGTCATTTCAGCAGATGTACTTCTACATTGTACTTTGTCATTTGTAACTAATAATCTATTCAATTGATTATCAACTAGTTGATCAATGTGGAAATCAGACAGCTGTGTTTCTGTTTGGTATCTATGTATAATATGGGGATGAATATACTTCCAGTCTGACATGTTTTATGATAACTCCAAGATCTTGGGGATAGTCGCTCATACGTGTGGTATGGCTGTCTACTTTGTGTTTGAGATAAGTTAATGACGTGAAATAACTTCATCGCGTATTCTACAATGTGTTTCAGGAATGTCTGCATTATTTTGAACACAGTCACTCTCAATGAGCGGGTGACTGTAATCATATGTATTGAATCTAGAATGTATATTACTGTATAGAAAAAAACAATAATTAAATTTAGTTTTGCCCAAAGATTGACCTAGAAATTTACTATTTGTGTGTATCTGGCGTGCACATGTCACACATTTTTCCATTATTAAATGGCATACTACGTTGACTGAATTGTCGTTGGTGGTGTTTACTTCATTTTGATGACTAAAACATCTGAGATGATTGATCGTGGACTAGGGTAGCCTGAGAGATGCAGCCACCTGAAATAAGCGAGCTCCAAGTCAGCCTTGTGTTTCCTCTTAAGCTGAGAAAACCAAACTAATAAATTCAGGCTCATTTTCTATTAAACCTTCTCAGCTCCAGTAGAGCTTGGTTAAAGTGGCGATGACAAAAAATCCTAAAGGAAAAACATAAACCTTTCTTATGGTGCCATAATCTGCATTTTGCACTTGTGTCTCCTTTACCTATCTACAGTATATGTAGCCCATATTTCCCGTTTCCTTGTACAAGCTTATCGAATCTAGTTACAGTCTGGGTTTCCATTAACCCTTGCCTTTGAGCTGAGACCTGTGGTTTTTTTTTACATTGTATCATTTGGGCTTGGGGGTTGGAATTGTGCTTATATCAATAAATCAAGGTTTTCCATGCACTCTTTTCAAGCATTTCTGTAATCCACAGTGAAGGCACACACCTAGTCCTCTCACGATTTCGATTCAAAACAAAGCAGGAAATAAACACAGAAACTACAGAACATGGCATAATCTAGTTAACGGAGGTCCTGCTGACAGGGTAGCCAAGGTGACAGCATTACAATTGATTGAGTAATCCTTTACCACGTGAGCTTGTGACGTAGCAAGCAATATTTCTGTCGTCCCAAATTTAAAAATGCGATTCATCGTCCTCAAACAGCAGCACTGCACTCTGCACTGATCATTTAACACCGTCTAAGGTGGGTTTGTTCACCAGAATCTCACAAACTTTTAACAACATTTGATCCTTTGTTATATCCTGTTGCAAATTTGTGACTCAGAAATCGAGATGTCTGCAATGGCTCAAGAACAGAATGCTACGGTCACATTTAACACTACATTTGTTCGCCCTGAAAAATTCTACATTGGTGGGTTATCGCACATGCCTCATGTGAAGTATTTCTGTGTGTTCCTGTGTTTTCTCTACATTGTTACTGCTCTTGGGAATGTTTTCCTCCTCTCA